>JACYXH010000691.1:122500-159192 GCA_026745465.1 Lota lota | reverse complement strand
TGGCTTAAAGCCACAAGATTGATAATATTACATGTGGTGGAGGCCTCTCTTAATGTAAGCATCAGTTCACCAAACAGAAGCAGGGTTAGTGTGTTCAGGGTGATGAACACATTACTTTTTAATCAATAAACCATTTGATGGTGAGACACACGGTGACACAAACAGTTGAATTGAGAGAGATAGAGAGAGAGCGTGCACCACCCCAACACAACACCAACCAAACACAAACACCACCAAACACCAACACAACACCACAACCCCCAACCACACAACACCACTCCCAAACACCCAAACACCCAACACCAACACCCACCATGTTAGTGTGTTCAGGGTGATGAAGACATTACTTTTTAATCAATAAACCGTTTGATGGAGACACACGTTGACACAAACAGTTGAATTGAGAGAGATGGAGAGAGAGCGTGCGTGTGCGTCCGACCCGGGATTCTAAACGCTTATCACGGGGCCCCGCGTATATATATATATATATATATATATTTATATATATACATCCTCTCCGAATACCGGCCCTCTGCGACCTCGGGGGGCCCACCCACAGCCATTTGTACCCCGACGCAGCAAAGGTCAAATGGAAGGGGGAGACATTAGGAGGCCCGCGCGCGCGGCCCCCCCATTAGGCCGAGACGCTGTCATTTAGAGACAGTCATCCTTGCCCCCCACCCCCCCCCCCCCCCAGGTCGACACCAACCACAGGCCCGAGTTCCTATCTCTTTTTACTGAGCTGATTTGACCTTTGAGCAACTCTCCATTTCTCCTATTGGTTTGAATGGGAGTTTGATGGTGTTCGTTAGGTCACTTCCCGGAGAAGGGGAAGGTCGCACCGAGCCGAGACTCGACACTCATATTAGGGCCCCTCCAGTATACTCTGTCCGAATCCTGGCCCCCTGCGACCTCAGGGGCCTCACCAGGCCTTTGCCCCGCAACCCGCGAAAGGTGAAATAACAGGGGAGATGGTAACAGGCCCGGTGCGCGGCCCCCTTAGGGCCTAGGTGCTTGACATTTTCAGGCAGTCATCCCTGGCCCCCCCCCCCCCCCCCCCCCCCCCCCCCCGGGTCGACCGACCACAGGCCCGAGTTGATATCTCATTCCTCTGATGTTTTATGAACAATATTTATATCCCATTCTTTTCAATGTGACAAATGTACACGTGCAGGGTGACTCACTTCCTGTTGGGCTACATTCATCAGATTGATACACATGTGGTGGAGTCCCTTCATGGAAAAGACCACAGTGCTGACCAAAGCTTTACAAAGTCAAAACACCTGTCCATACCAGTTGCTGCTCTGACGCGTCCGTAATACCTTCCGGTTGGGCTAGAAGCACAATATTAATAACCTTACATGTCGTCGAGGTCCTCTTCATCAAAAAGACCCGCCTAGCTTACTGCCAAGTGTCGGTGACCTATAGGTCACCCTCTGGTTCAAACACGCTGACAAATGTCAGTTTATGAATGAACGTTTCCTTGTACTCTGTCATGCCCTGAGTGATATAAAAGCAACCCCACGTCTGTCTGTTGGCCTTCCCATCATCAGGCTTATCACTGCTGGTTGCGTTGTGTTCAGGCCTCTGACATGGCCGTCTGAATGACTTCCGTTTGGGCTAGATTGACCCAATTAATTGTCTATTATGTTTTGTAGGCCCTCTTTCTTTCATATACAAAAAACCCCATGTTTCTAACTGTTTCCTGTGATTTGATAGGATGCTATTGTGACCTTATTTTTCTCCCATTCGTTTGAATGGAGAAATGGAATACTGCGTGTGTTAGTCACTTGTGCTTGGGCTCCAGCCACGACATTCATAATCTCACATATAGTGGACCTTATCTTTAATATAAAAAAAGACCCCAGGCCTCTACCTTAAAGCATAGTCATTCTACAGCCTTTTAGAGGGTTCTTTTGTTCAGGCCCGTGTCCGACTCTGACGTGCTCGTTTGAATAACTTGCACTTGGGCTAGAGTCACGACATTTAAAGTGTATAATGATGTTTAATCCCTCTTTCATTTACAAAAAAGCCCATGTTTTTAGCTTACTCCTAAAAGCCACACTTAATACTTTTATGTCACGGCGTGTTGTCTAATACCTCTATCAGCCACTGGGTTAACACGTGCGATCTTTCTAGAAGTTTCCAAACGGAGAGTCCCCCCCCCCCCCCCCCCCCCCCTACCCCTGTGATGAATACATGACACTTGGTACATTATGTTGTATTTATTAAAAGAAATATGATACACTACACTTGTCAATCCCTAAAACTACACTCCTATTATTGACAGTACATATAACTTACTATTACTATGACTACATATACAAATATATTTCTCCTTGTGATGAAGGGGCATTGGGACGAGGGTCCTGGTGACTTACCTCCACCACCACTACCACCACCAACACCACCGCCAACACCACCACCGCCACCACCACCACCACCACCACCACCACCAACACCACCTCCACCACCACCATTACCACCTCCTCCACCACCACTACCACCTCCACCACCACCACCACCACCACCTCCTCCACCACCACCACCTCCACCACCACCGCCGCCTCCACCACCTCCACCACCACCATCACCACCACCACCTCCACCTCCTCCACCACCACTACCACCAACACCACCTCCACCAACTCCTCCACCACCACTACCACCACCACCACTACAACCTCCACCACCACCACCACCTCCACCATCACCTCCTCCACCACCACTACCACCACCACCACCGCCACCTCCTCCACCACCACTACCACCAACACCTCCACCACCTCCACCACCACCACCACCTCCTCCAATACCACTTCCACCACCACCTCCATCACCACCACCTCCACCACCAGCACCACCTCCACCACCTCCACCACCACCATCTCCTCCACCACCGTCCCCAGGAGCAGAAGAAGAAAGACTGTCTGATTCATTCAACTCTAGCTAGTAATGTGAAGAATGAAGCTATAGGCCTACATGAATCATTTAAACGTCTTGAGAATAATAAACCAATTGATTTGATATAAGGTCAGTTTTGAAACACTAGAAAAAGGTGCACCGTCGCACCCTCTGCTGGTTAGATGACGTCAGTGCAACTGGCTGGCCTGAAAGAAATTAACCCTACGTCATCACCATTGATTTATGTTTTGAGACGGTCCTGGCAGTTTTAAATCTACTTGAAGGTAATTTCATCTCCCTCTCATACGAGTGATACTCTCAAATATAGAGTAGGCCTACACTACATAACACAATATTGAGATTGGCTCCACAATGTTCAAAACAATTTCACATGAGTAAAAGTAGTCATCAGATAATGACTTGAGGAAGAGTAAGAAAGTAGTGAAACGACTACTCAAGTACTGAGTTATTTCATACCAAATGATTTATTGTTGTAATAAGCAGAGCAAGATGAACGTAAATAGACAAATATTACATTGTATATATGCTTGTCTAATATGCATTAACAACATATAACATAGCATGTATCCCTTCAAATGAAACACTCAAAATATGTAATAACATATTGAAATTGAAATTTCAAAGATTGAAATAACACATTCAATCTTTACAAAATAACATGAATGAAGGCAAATACAGACACAACAAATCTCTCTCTCTCAGACTTGAGTAAGAGTGAAAAGTATGTTACAATAAAACTACTCTTAAAAGTAATCGATTCAAAAAGTTACAGAAGTACATGAAAGAGTAAATAAAACCTCTGCGTGTATTTATATGTTTGTAACAAATTTTTTTTTGTCTGTGTGTGTACTGTGTGCGTGTACTGTATGTGTACTGTGTGTGTGTACTATGCGTGTGTGTGTGCGCGTGCGTACTACGCGTGTATATGTACTATGTGTGTGTGTGTGTACTACGTGTGTGTGTGTGTGTGTGTACTACGCATTTGTGTGTGTGTGTACTGTGTGTGTACTATGCGTGTGTGCTATGCGTTTGTGTATGTGTGTATATGTACAATGTGTGTGTGTGCACTATGTGTGTGTGTGTACTATGCGTGTGCGTACTATGCGTGTATATGTACTATGCGTGTGTGTGTACTGTGTGTGTACTATGCGTGTGTGTGTGCTATGCGTTTGTGTGTGTGTGTATGTGTGTGTGTGTGTGTATGTGTGTATGTGTGCAATGTGTGTGTGTGTGTGTGTGCACTATGTGTTTGTGTGTGTGTACTATGTGTTTGTGTGTGTGTATACATGTCCGCCTTCCCTCCCGCGTGTTCTTTTATTCTACAACCGACACAGAGACACTGAGTCACCAACCCCCCATAACATAAACCCAGGGAGGAGGTCCTCCTGGGTGAAGCTGGACTGGAAGGTGTGGATGTGTGTCAGTGTGTCTGACGACCCTCCTACATCTGGGGACACTCTGTAGAAGGACAGAGTGCCAGCAGGCCGGTCCAGATACACTCCTACTCTGTTAGAGCCAGGGGGGGGGGGATCTATGTCTGTTCTACTACCGTTGTACTGGGCAGAGTAACCATAATCATCACAATCAAGATTCCAGGACTTGTTGGTCCCTCCAAGCCTGCTGTCACCCCCCCCCTCCTCTCCTTGTGATTACTCTGTATGTCACTCCTATAGCAACCTCTCCTTGCCACTCTACCTCCCAGTAACAGCGGCCAGTCAGACCCTCTCTACACAACACCTGGGTCCAGTGGTCAAATCTCCCTGGGTGATCAGGATACGACTGCTCCTCTCTGACCAGCGTCACCTTTCTGTTGTCCTCAGACAGAGAGAGTTGTCTGTTGGCTGTGTTTGGGTCCAGTGTGAGTTCACAGGCATCTGATGGGAGAACAAGACATGATTAGCTGCTGAACCATTCTTCATCATCATCATCATCATCATCACTATTCTATTTCTGACACGTTTTGGTCGCTATCTACTCTTCAAACATTAACATAGAAAGACAAAAAATATATATGATAATACAAAAATAAGCACTATAGTGGAATCATGTGCTATATATTTAGTATAGCAATAGTACACGTTGTTTTTAAGATAATTAAAGTTAAAGTTAATAGGAAATCCCATGTGTGTATGAGTGGCTGTCCCAGTCAAAACATTGAAACCAAGGAAAATGTATAAACTGCATTTACACCCTCAATAGTTACACTACATACACATATCATACATGTACTCATACATACACATACATACTATATATACATAGACATGTACTCATATATACTATCTTTACATAGACGTACTCATACATACACGTACATACTATATATACATAGACGTACTCATACATACACCTACATACTATATATACACATAGACATGTACTCATACATACTATATATACATAGACATGTACTCATACATACACGTACATATTATATATACATAGACATGTACTCATACATACACGTACATACTATATATACATAGACATGTACTCATACATACACGTACATACTATATATACATAGACATGTATTCATACATACACATACATTAGTACACATACACATACATATACATAAGTACACGTACACATACGTATTATACATACATATGCATACTCATACATACATACATGCGTACATACACAAACATACACATAGCTAAACATACGTATACCTACTCAGCCATACGTATACATAAGTACACAAACATATGTATACATAAGTACACATACATAAGTGTACATAAGTACACATAAATAAGTACACATACATATATACATAAGTACACACATATATACATAAGTACACACACATAAACTTAAGTACACATACATACGTATACATACATGCACATAGCTAAACATACTTATACATACATGCACATAGCTAAACACACATATACTGTACATGCTCATACCTACATATTCATACGTACATACTCATAGGTTTGTACAAATACGTACACATACATAGTATACATACGCATACACACTGATACATTCACAAACATACATACACATTCAAACACATGCGTACACATACATATACATAAGTACAGTTACACACGTGTGCATACTCATACATATGGAAACATACAGATGCGTATGTTTACATATGTACACATACCTACACATATGTAAACATACATATGTACATGTACGTAAACATACCTACACATACATAAACAAACATATGAATATACACACACACATAAGCATGTAGTGGCAGTGCAAGTATAATTTCTTCAGGAATTGCACGATGTCTAGTTCCTACTTCTATCCTGATTCGCTTTCCCTCCACTAGTACAAACAACAACGTAGAGTGACAACAAATATATAATATGATAGGTACTATAGTGGACTAGTCTGCTATGTTTTTTAGAAGCAATAGTGTATATCATTTGTTTAGAAGGCAGGCCTCCTTCTAGATTAGTTATGGAAAATGAGAACTGAGTTTTCCTTTTGCCTCTAGCAGTGAAACAGTCAGAGATCACATGGTCCTGCCATGAGACTATTGTGCATGCGCACATCACAATGACAATGCTGAAACCATATATGGTACAGCCCTACTACATGTTATCGTTATTATTAGAATATATTATTATTCTTTATTATTCTCAACAAATTTTGGGATCTGACAAAGGTTTTCACCTAGAGACTCTATTCCAATTTGAAAATGTTCATCTTTGATTGGAATCGCTCACTATCATTACATTTTTTATTTATTATTTAACTTTTAAAATAATATTTTATAATATAAGTCAATGTCCAGTCTCTGAGACTTCAACTACTTCAGACTTTGCATCTCGGCAAATTTCTAACCTTTAATCTTCAGTCAAACATTTTACAAAATCATTACGCTTTGATCTTCAAACAGAGTTTAGATATCATTTATACTTGTTGACATTCAACAGTTTTAGTTTTAAACATGCTTAGTATATTTTCAGTTGGTCTCCTTGACTTCCGCTGAGCCCTGCTAGAGCGTGATGACGTCACGGAGCTCTAACCCAAGGTGGCTATCACCAAAGCTAACCATTTCGGACGTCGCCGAGCCTCACAACGTCAATATTTAACCTAGAAACTCAACATAACGCTTTAACTGTTGCGGTATTTCTTGTTTCACTGGCGCCACAACGGTTAATCGATTGGGAATATACTTGTTGAGCATCAGGCGTTGGTTTGTGGCGACCCCCGTTTATATTAGAAAAGTCTCATCTTTAATGCAGTTTTTAACCTCGCGAATAAACTCACATACTTGAAGGGACAGACACACATTAAACATTCTCACGTTTGTCTACTTCTACTGATCAAGATTGTGTCCAACTTATAAAAGTCATTTATAGTTTTTGAGAACGAGTCCATGGTTTGAGGCTAGGTTCTTCATACATGGCTGGTTGTCTGCTTCCGGTAGAAGCTAAATGCTAATGTACTTAAAAACGTAAATTTTCACGTCATGCAATCTACAAAAACTAAGGGTGGAACGGTTCACAAAATTCACGGTTCTGTTCATATCACGGTTTTGGGTTTGGTATGGTATGTTTCTGGTGAAGAAATATGAGCTGTTGTTCTGTGTTTAATATAATGAGCGGTAATGGCTCTTTGACGATTTTAGGTCTTGTTCTGTGTTTAGTATAATGAGCGGTAATGGCTCTGTGATGGTTTTAGGTGTTCTGTTTAATATAATGAGTGGTAATGGCTCTGTGATTGTAACGTGACCCTCTGCCACCACCTAGTGGCGCCGGCTGTCACTTCCCCACGTGCCTTTGTTTACCTTTCCGTCACCAATTACCCTCGTGCACTCCGCTCTACACTCCGGTCTCCAATCTTCAATCAACGCACCCTACTTCTTCCCTCCTCATCAAGCAGCCGGCGCCAGTTCGTTGTTACACTTTTCTAAGTCAGTACCTCGTTCCAGTGTTCTAGTTCTAGTTCTAGTTCTAGTTCTAGTTCTAGTTCTAGTTCTAGTTCTTGTTACCCAGTCCTTGCCTGTCTAACCCGCGTGTCTTTCTCCTCTAGTCCTCCCGGTTCCATCCCGACTCCAGCCTTCACTCGTCTGACTGCCTTCCCTGCTAAACGACCACTCGCCTGTCTACGTTCCTCGACCTACTGCCATCTGCCTGCCAACGAACCCCTGCTTGCCTGACTATCCACCTGCCTAGCCCTTGTCTTTGCTGTAAATAAATCCCTTTCGACCCCACTCCATCTCTGTCTTGGTGTCTCGCGTTTGGGTCCTAGCTCTGTACCCTAACAGTGATTATTTTAGGTCTTATTCTGTGTTTAATATAATGAGTGGTAATGGCTCTGTGATGGTTTTAGGTGTTCTGTTTAATGTAATGAGTGGTAATGGCTCTGTGATGATTTTAGGTCTTGTTCTGTGTTTAATATAGTGAGTGGTGAGGGCTCTGTGATGATTTTAGGTCTTGTTCTGTGTTTAATATAATGAGTGGTAATGGCTCTGTGATGATTTTAGGTGTTCTGTTTAATGTAATGAGTGGTAATGGCTCTGTGATGATTTTAGGTCTTGTTCTGTGTTTAATATAATGAGTGGTGAGGGCTCTGTGATGATTTTAGGTCTTGTTCTGTGTTTAATATAAGGAGTGGTAAGTGCTCTGTGATGACTTTAGGTCTTGTTCTGTGTTTAATATAAGGAGTGGTAAGTGCTCTGTGATGATTTTAGGTCTTGTTCTGTGTTTAATATAATGAGTGGTAATGGCTCTGTGATGATTTTAGGTGTTCTGTTTAATGTAATGAGTGGTAATGGCTCTGTGATGATTTTAGGTCTTGTTCTGTGTTTAATATAATGAGTGGTGAGGGCTCTGTGATGATTTTAGGTCTTGTTCTGTGTTTAATATAAGGAGTGGTAAGTGCTCTGTGATGATTTTAGGTCTTGTTCTGTGTTTAATATAATGAGTGGTAAGGGCTCTGTGAAGTAATAGCATGGCTGTATGGCGCCGCTGGTGTTCGAGCTTTCATTGTTAAGTCAAATTGTAAAGTTACAACCACGAATGATAACATCTTACCTGTGTTATCAAATCATGTTAAATCGCATTAAACCACCATTAACAGATATTCCAGTGGCATGTGTCATTAAAGAGACTAAGCCATAAGCTAATGTAGTAATGCCACACACACACACACTATTCTTCTTTTTCTTACTTGACTGTTACACTGACTTGATTCAAACATTTCAAGCTTCATCATTTTAGTTTAGCTATTTGTTTTAACTCTTATAGTCCAACTATTTGAACATTTTTAATGGTTAGTATGTTTACATTATTACACTTACTCAATTCAGATTTTAAACTCTGTTCAAATATTTTATTTAACTTTTTACTATTTAACTTTTCAATGTGTCTTAAACACTTTTACACTGCAGCACTCATCACATTTTCTTCAGGAAATGCATTTTCTAGTTTCATGTTCAATTTGGTCCTAATGTAAAAAGAATATATATATATATATATATATATATATATATATATATATATATAGATAGATATATGATAGATATAGATATAATAAGAATATTGGAATATTGAATGTACATTTGACAGCCTTAAATAAAACTAAACAGACACTTACACTTCATTAGATCTGATCTCAGGTCAGGCACTTTCTTCATCTCCATGTTCAGTGTCTCCTCCAGCTGATCCAGGGATCTCCTCAAGGTCCCTACGTATGACGGAGGACGGACCTCCACCGTTGTCCAGTCCCTGGTGGGTGGAGGATTCTTCAGGGATCTGAAGGTCTGGAGGAAGTGGAGGTGGTCTTCAGTGTGTGAGAGCTGCTTCACCTCTGAGCTTCTATTGGTCAGATCTTTAATTTCCTGCTCCAGCTCTTCGATGAGGCCTTCAGCTTCTTTCTCTGTAGATTTCAGTTTCTCTTCAACTGTTTGGTTGTGACCATCCTGCCACTTTTCCATAGAGCGCTTCAAAGCAGTGAAGACCTGCACACCATCGGCTATCTCTCTGTCTGCGTCTGCTTTGCTGCGGTCCGCTGTGTCTTTAATCTCCTGAATCTTTTGTTGTCTCTCCTGGATCATCTGCTGAACTTCAGACTGTATCTTCCCCAGCTGGGCCGTCTTCACTTCATATTCCTCCTTTAAAGGTACAACAAGATGGGACTTGTGGTCCGTCTCTGTGCAGAACAGACACACACACACCTGTTCAGTCTGGCAGAAGAGCTCCAGAAGTCGGTCGTGTTTCTTACACATCCTGTCTTCCAGACGGTCCATAGGGTCGACCAGCCGATGTTTCTTCAGGCGTGTGACTCTCTGATGTGGCTCCAGGTGGGTTTGGCAGTAAGAGATAAAACACACTAGGCAGGATTTCACAGCCTTCAGCTGGGTCCCAGTACAGACGTCACAGGGAACTTCTCCTGGTTCAACACAAGGCTGCTCTGTGACTTGTACAGACCTTCTAAACTGATCAACCATCTCTGATAAGAGGGTATTGACCCGTACATCAGGTCTTGTGTGGAAAGGCTCGTTGCAAACAGGACATTTGTACTGGACTTGGTCCTCCCAAAACTTTGTAATACAGGTTCTACAGAAGTTGTGTCCACATGGTGTGAAAACTGGGCTGTTGAACACATCCCGACAGATGGAACATGAAAAGTCCTCTTCAGACCAGGAAGTAGCAGAGGCCATTCCTAGAATAGATTTTTTTATCAAGTATTTCTATACGTATTTCACACATATTAAAAAGATAAATAACTGTTTTAACTCGTTCTAATGTAAGTGTTTTATATATTTGTGTTGTTTCAAGCAGAAATCTTGATCCAACAGGAGGTACAACATGAAGCTCTGCAGACAGGACAGCTTCACTGAGGATTATAGTCAACATGTTGGACTCACCTGATAATGTTTCTGTCAGACTATTTAGTTTATAAAGTGTTGTTCTTTGTCTCCAGAAAGAGAGAAGTGCCCCCACTTCGTGTTACTTTGGTTATTTTGCATTTAAATTAAAGTAATAATTCATTCTCAAAGTACATTTCTATCAATAATTGTCTACAATAAGGTAACTATGTGTCCAAACACAATGTTAGCATAGGGTGAGCAGTCTCTGACTCCTGCCCAGCTGAAACAGCTGAGTGTCACAACGCTACACTTTCAGAGGTCGGAGATAGGAGTTAACACTTATTCTGTAAGTCCCTGAAAATTATCTAGAACATCAAATACAATGTTATCCTAATGACACAAAACCACACTGTCTACAACATGGGAAGTTATTTAAATGGTCATGACAGGGTGAATTATTTAATCATTATAATATAAATAAAGTAGCCCATGGTATAGTAATAATAATAAGATGCTTACTGTTAAAGTCACCCAGGGACACTTCAGATTTAGGACCAATCCTAAAACAGAAGAATGAAAAACGATTATTTCAACAATAACCGGGTGCTTGACTCCAGGCTGAAAGGTTCTGGGTTTGATCCCCAATGTCCGCAGTCCAGCCTGTAGGCAGCAAGATGCCCCCTAACCCCCACCTGCTCCTTAATGGCATGTCTCTGTACTGTCTAACCCCTACCTGCTCCTTAATGACCTGTCTCTGTACTGTCTAACCCCTACCTGCTCCTTAATGACCTGTCTCTGTACTGTCTAACCCCTACCTGCTCCTTAATGACCTGTCTCTGTACTGTCTAACCCCTACCTGCTCCTTAATGACCTGTCTCTGTACTGTCTAACCCCTACCTGCTCCTTAATGACCTGTCTCTGTACTGTTTAACCCTTACCTGCTCCTTAATGACCTGTCTGTACTGTCTAACCCCTACCTGCTCCTTAATGACCTGTCTCTGTACTGTTTAACCCTTACCTGCTCCTTAATGACCTGTATCTGAATTCACTGTCAGTCACTTTGGATAAAGCATCTGCTAAATCTTTCATTAGTAAAATAGCAGCTTTATTTTGACAACATTTTGCAACCAATTAACTTAATATAACAGTGAGCGGGCACAATAACTGAACACACACAGACTGAACACACACTGACTCAATATAGACTGACTG
Organism: Lota lota; assembly: GCA_026745465.1. NCBI lineage: Eukaryota > Metazoa > Chordata > Actinopteri > Gadiformes > Lotidae > Lota > Lota lota. Next base: position 147,254 of record JACYXH010000691.1, on the reverse strand, counting down.
AACACACACTGACTGAACACAGACTGACTGAACACACACTGACTGAACACGCACTGACTGAACACACACTGACTGAACACACGCTGACTAAACACACACTGACTGAACACACACTGACTGAGCACACACTGACTGAACACACACTGACTGAACACACACTGACTGAGCACACACTGACTGAACACACACTGACTGAACACAGACCGACTGGCTGACAGTTTGACTTACTGGGACCAGTCAGTTGGAGTCAGTTGGAGACATCACCCAAACATACAGTCAGTTGGATACACCACCCAAACATAGTCAGTTGGAAACACCACCCAAACATAGTCAGTTGGATACACCACCCAAACATAGTCAGTTGGATACACCACCCAAACATAGTCAGTTGGAGACACCACCTAAACATAGTTAGTTGGATACACCACCCAAACATTGTCAGTTGGAGACAGCACCCAAACATAGTCAGTTGGATACACCACCCAAACATAGTCAGTTGGAGACACCACCTAAACATAGTTAGTTGGATACACCACCCAAACATTGTCAGTTGGAGACACCACCCAAACATTGTCAGTTGGAGACACCACCCAAACATTGTCAGTTGGAGACACCACCCAAACATTGTCAGTTGGAGACACCACCCAAACATACTTCAGATAAGGAAGTGTTAGCAGGGGCCATTCCGTGTTTTAACTTGGTTAAAAAAATGATCAGACACTTTTTTCTGTTCTTTGTACTCAAATCATAATGTTTGTGTCAGACTATTTAGGTTAAAAGGTGTTGTTCTTTGTCTCCAGAAAGAGAGAAGTGCCTCCACTTTGTGTGACCTTGGTTTGGGTTTAAAGCTTAACTTTACTATCCTGAACAAGACTTCCTGTCCTCCCCTGCCAGCTAGCGCAGTGGTTCTGCCATCTTATAACTTATCATGGTTCCTGTCACACACACATGCACACACACACAGCTTATATATTAGTTTTCACACAAACCTCAAGTCACTTTTGAGCCAACAGCAGCCACATATTGTCACACTACTAGTACAGAGTGTATCACATCTCACTAGCTTTTCCACACACTCTCTACCTACCCCTCACTCTCTCTACACCTCTCTCTATCTACCCCTCACTCTCTATCTACCCCTCACTCTCTCTACCCCTCACTCTATCTACCCCTCACTCTCTATCTACCCCTCACTCTATCTACACCTCACTCTCTCTACCTCCCCCTCTCTACCTCCCCCTCTCTACCTTTCCCTCTGTCTCACGACCTCTTTCTGCCTCTCTCTCTACCCCTCTCTGTATCTCCATCTCTCTCAGTACCCCCTCTCATCCTCTTTATCTCTCTTTCTCTCTTTCTTTACCCCTCTCTGTATCTCCACCTCTCTCAGTACCCCTCTCTTGTCCTGTTTATCTTTCTCTCTTGCCCTACCCTTCTCTCTCTCTCTCTCTCTCTCTGTATCTCTCTCTCTCTCTGTCTCATCATGGTTCCTGTAACACACACACACACACACACACACACACACACACACACACCTGTCTTAGGTGTTAACTTGTCAAGAGGAAACCACTAACATTTCCTCCACAGCGTCTAACATTGTGTTGTTTGACTCATCATGGCCACTCTGACTGCTGCAGTGACTGAATGCTTAACTCTGTTTCTATTGGTTGATGCCCGCGCCTTGGAAGAGAAGTGACTTATTTAACAAATTAGCATTGCTTATTTGTTTCCACACACGCACGCCCATGCGCGTGCACACACACACACACACACTCTCTGCATCTCTCTCTCTGTCTCTTTGTGCCTCTCTCTCTGTCTCTCTCTGTCTGTGTGTGTGTGTGTGTGTGTGTGTGTGTGTGTGTGTTTCTGTCTATATCCCTCTCTGTCTTTGTGTGTGTCTCTGTCTCTCTCTGTCTCTCTCTGTCGTCTAACTACTGACTTTGTTAATAATTGTGTCAAACCTGCACATAACCTGTCAAGGAAAAATATTGCTTCTATAGTCTAATCTAAGTTCTTAATGTTCTCTGCAAACAGGACATAATCTGAATGAAGATTCAAATGAACAGTGCACAAAGTTGTCTTTTCTTTCTCACCGTTTTCTCCTATACTCCTTGTTTATCGCCAAAGTATGTTGTGCAGCTTTAATAGTGATTTTGGTTTGTTTACATATTTGTAAAAATATATGTAATTTAATATTATTATATCATTTGAAAACCACAATAGTGAAACATTAAACTAACACTGTAGTTCTCTAAAGTGAACTGTCTTTAATTGACACATTTCCCGAGATGAGATCATTATAATATACCAATAACCTAAAGACGATATCAACTGTAGTAAACTGTAGGCTTACCTTATCTATTCCGTGAAAATGTTATCTGCCCCATACGGTATAAAGTTATAAAAGTATAAATGAAGAATAGGAGGTTAAAGTGTTCCTAACACAAGTAAATCAGGGAAATGTAAATGATAAAATATTGTAATTATTAATAGATTAAAAGTGGATCTAGAGAGAGATTGAGTTCAGCGCTGCTCACTGCGTAAGGCTGAAGTTCAAATGAGGAAGCAGACTCGAACGTCTCAGAGAGGAAGCAATGTTAACCGTCATCTCTCATCACGTGTTTACAGGGAAAGATTTTGAAGACTTCAGACACGCAAAACTGCACAGACACTGATGCATGCACATACAAAAACATACACACACGTACACACACACAATGTCAGTTGGAGACACCACACAAACATAGTCAGTTGGAGACACCACCCAAACATACAGTCAGTTGGAGACACCACCCAAACATAGTCAGTTGGAGACACCACCCAAACATAGCCATTTGGTGACACCACCCAAATGTAGTCAGTTACAGACCCCACCCAAACATACAGTCAGTTGGAGACACCACCCAAACATACATAGGTTGGTGACACCACCCAAACATACATGGGTTGGTGACACCACCCAAACATACATAGGTTGGTGACACCACCCAAACATACATAGGTTGGTGACACCACCTAAACATAGTCAGTTGGATGCACCACCCAAACATAGTCAGTTGGATACACCACCCAAACATAGTTAGTTGGATACACCACCCAAACATAGTTAGTTGGATACACCACCCAAACATAGTCAGTTGGATACACCACCCAAACATACTTCAGACCAGGAAGTGTTAGCACAGGCCATTCCGAGAAAACATTTTTTTTATCAAGTAAAAAATATCTTTTTTCTATTCTTTGGACTCACCTTATAATGTTTCTGTCAGACTATATAGTTTAAAATGTGTTTTTCTTTGTCTCCAGAAAGAGAGAAGTGCCTCCACTTCGTGTGACTTTGATTTGAGTTTAAAGCGTAACTTTGGTTTCCTGAACAAGACTTCCTGTCCTCCCCTGATAGCTAGCGCAGTGGTTTTTACTCATTGTTCCTATAACACACACACACACACACACACACACACACACACACACACTTGTCTGTGGTGTTAACTTGTCAAGAGGAAACCACCAACATTGTCTCCACAGCGTCTAACATTGTGTTGTTTGACTCAACATGGCCACTCTGACTGCTGCAGTGACTTAATGCTTCACTCTGTTTCTACTGGTTGATGCCCGCGCCTTGGAAGACAAGTTACTTATTTAACTAATTAGCACTATTTATTTAATAGACACACACACACAGAGTAATATATACACATATATATATATTCATACTGCACTCACACTCTCAGCAGAATTTAAATGTTTTGAGTGCAAAGAAAATTAAATATGAAAATGTAATCATTTAAATAAGAAACAATATATGAAATACATACGGACTATATAAAGAATACAGAATATATAGTTAGTCTCTTTTTAAAATGCAGCTGTGCAGATGTGCAGGAATGTGCAAAATATCACAATTGAATGTCACTTTACTGAACACACACACATACATACCCCCCCCCCCCCCCCCCCCCGACACACACACACACACACACACACACACACCAAACCCGGAGCGCTGCTTCCTCTACTTCCTACTCTGACTGAATCCGCTGTCTGCTGCTCTCATAGCTCTGCTGCTCGTGTGTGCACTGTGCGCGTGCACGCCGGGGCGCGTTCCTGCAGCGAGCGTAGCGGCAATAAACACATCTGTTCTCTCTTCTTCTTCTTTTGTTGAATATTGGATCGGGGCTGGATGAATAGTATTCGGGGAAGCCGAATGATGAATATTGATTCATGGATGGATGAATGAGAGTGAGTGAGTGAGTGAGTGAGTGAGAGAGAGAGAGAGAGACTGACTCTCAGCCCCGCCCACTGGCTCCCCATGCCAGAGAGGCAAACACAGAGGAACCAGCAGTCAGAGAGTCATCACACCGTGCAAGGGAAGTTCCTATCACAGCATCCAAACAGTCTAGAGGAGACGGATTCAGGAATGCGTTTTCACATTCTCACAGAAAAGTCTAAACATAAAACAAAGGTAATTCAAAACCAGTGTACTGGGTCTTAGTGATACGCATCTGTCCAGTATTTGAATCCACTACTTCCCCCCCCCCCCCTTCCTTCTTCTGCCACTAGCTCTTCATCTTCTTGTCAGGGCACACGTGAGACAGGATGAGATCCACCATGTTCTTGATGATGGCCGGGGGCGGGTGGATATTGTGGGGGAGATGATGGGCTAAGGTCATCTCCCAGGCGTCCACAAACACAACCCCCAGGCCCGTGAACATGGTCCTGAGAACCCTGTCCAGCTGCAGCGAGAACCAGTCACTGCTGTGCACGCTCGTCTCCTGGTCCATGGCCACAAAGTTAGCCGAGCGGATCACCACGAGGGTGCCGGGGCCCCGGTCCAGGAGCCGTACCAGCGCCCGGCGGATGTGCCGCATGCGGCGTATGTAGACCTCCACGGGGAAGGATGTGAAGTGGGCCCAGATGCTAAAGACCACCACGGTGTCGGGGCCTCCGGCCAGGCCGTCCAGCTCATTGGCGACGTAGCGTAGCTCGCTGGTGCTAACGGGGAGGATTCTGATGGGCGGACCGTGACAGCGATACTTCAACAGGATGTTGTGTTTACCGTCCATCGCCATCAAGGGCCCCACCTTCTTCGGACGGTGCAGGTTGAACTCTGATTTGTAGGAGAGACCGAAAGAGCGCGCACATTGGAAATGAACAATGGGACATGAATAAGGGTCAGAGCGTCGTGCGCACAGAGAGAGAGGGGTGTCAGTGCTCACCTGGTATGAAGGCGCTGAGGTACTCAAACCACTGCCTCACCGTGGAGTCTCCGTACATGTGGATCACCTTGCCAGTCAGGCACTGCGTGACGGACGAGGAGTCGTTAAACTGGCGAGCAGGAGTTCCACCGAAGGACCTCCAAGAGCCTTGGTAGTAATACCCAGAAGGGGTGTACTTGACCGGCTCTGGTTTGATGCTGCTGTTTTCCAACTCTGGTTCATCTAGGATGAGTATGACACAAATGGCACATGATGAAATACATACAAGTGGGCACAACCAACAAATGAGCACTTCTTTCATAAAGACAAACAAACAAACAAACAAACAAACAAACAGCCATAAAGTGCAGCAATGATTGTGTACCTGTCTTCTTAGGAAGCACGTTGATCCGATCAGGTCCTGACGCACGGAGGACAACTTTGATGTTTACACGGCTGCGAGTAATAAAACCAACAAGGATAAAACACATTTCCAAAGTTCTAAAACGACATGAACGATAAAGCCTAGCGCCAGACCTCTGAAAGAGCAGCGCTTCTTCGTGGGTGTAGAGGGGGTTCTGGTAGCCTCCCATGGCGTGGTTGATCCTGGCGTCACAGCCCAGCAGCTTGGGCTTCAAGCAGTACCAGGGCCTCCCCGGTGTGGGGGTCCGTGTGGTCGCACAGCGGCTCCTGCGGGTAACTGGGAGGAAGGCACGGGATGCACACGGTGGTCTCGGACAGCTCGCCCGAGCGGAACAGACTCTTGAAGAAGACCCGGTTGGGGCCGCTGCTCCCGGAGCCGCTGCAGCACGGCCACCGCCTCGCTGGAGTGCACCATGGTGATCTCCACCCGGGCCGGGCCCCCCCCCCCCCACAGCAGGGGAAACATCGCCGAGTAGGAGCCGTTGAGGTGATCCGCAACCTCGCCCGCCACCCCGGCCCCCAGCTCCGGGGAGTGCAGCCGGGCCACCAGGAAGTCCCCGCCGTAGCGCTTGGGACGGCCCTGGAAGTCGTGCATCTGGACCAGGGCCTCCAGCTGGCCCCCCACGCGCCACTCCCTCCGGCCCTTTGAGGGCAGGATGGCGAACAGGCTGTGCACGGGGTCGCTGGTCTGGTTGAGGAGCGCGGGGGAGGAGTGTGCGGGGGGCTCGGGCCAGGCGATGGCGTTGAGGAGGTAGCGATCCTCCAGGGCTTCCTCGGGGGTGGGCTCCAGGCCCAGGTGGCTGCAGAAGGTGGGGTTGTGGTACGGAGGGAGGGGCCCCTTCTGGAGCTGAAAAAGCGTTGACACTGTGTGGAAGCTCAGGTTCTGAGGAGGACGAGAAGAGATGTCCAGTTTAAAGTGAAGCTGACCGCAGCATTGGTTTATTAGTCTTGAAAACTAAAGCGTAATTTATAGTCGCCGTTTTGCCGTCATGTTGGCTGGGGCCTGGCAGTCCACACACTCTGTTTGCGGAGCATCAAACGTTCAGAGGTGCGGACACGCGACAAATCGGTGTATCAGCCATGCGTGAGGGCCGGGAATATATCATTTTGGTTGGTGCCTCCTGGCAAAGTTCACACACGCCAGAATGCATCACCCAGGTGGGTGCTACACACTGGTAGAGGAGGAGGTGTGATATCCCCCCCAAAACTCAATATGCAAACCTTATTGAGTGCCTTCAATAGTGCTATATAAATTAAATGGCGTACTATTATTAAGGAATATTTCAGCAGCAAGTTGTAATAAACAATAGAATTAAGGATAACAAATACTATAATTTGACCTATGCCCACTGATTCACTAGGGGATTTTCCAATGTTAAATTAAACAAAATGTAACTTTATCACACACACTATGATGATGAAACACTAACCTCCAGAGTGAGAATGTTGCGCAGCAGGAAGAGGAGACCAGAGAGTGCGAGGAGAAGGACGATGGGGGCAGATTTGGACAGATGTCGACACATGACCCCCCTTGTTCTCCCATGTTTAGTCATATTCCACGGTCAACATTTTGGTAGTAGTAGTAGTGGGGTTTGTCAACACTTAAACAATAGAGAGGAGATACGGATTAAAAACATAACTTTCATAGATTAGAGTGTGTGTGTGTGTGTTTCATCACACGTGATAGTAAATCGATACGACCAAACAACACAATTGCTACTAGTTCATATTATGTACTTAGGAGTCCGCTATTAGGCAGCTTGGAATTAGCATTAACATTAACCGTACTAGCGATGGCACGGTGTAGCACTGAGCTATGGCACGCTTTAGCGTTGTGAGTTTAAGCCCTCCTAGTTTTGTGATCGGCCAACAGTAATCTTTGACGTAAGCTAAATAACACGGACTAAGTCAATTGTCTTTCATCGTCATAAGACATGGCAAGTTGACAGTGGCGTAAGCAGATCATTAAGGCCCCCGGTGCTATAATACAAAGTATCACAAAGTTGGCGTGGGTCGTAACCATGGATATAACACTCCTTCATAGAACACTGGCTCTTTAAGATCATTTAAGCTGAAACAGTGGGTTAGCTGGCTCTTTAAGATAATTCCAGCTGAAACAATGGGTTCACTGGCTCTTTCAAGTTTGTTTTATTTTCTCACACACACACACACACATACGCTGCTGATAAATTAGTTTTCACACAAACCTCAAGTCACTCTTGAGACAACAGCATGTTGTCACACTACTAGTATGTGTAGGAGTGTATCACATCTCACTAGCTCTACTGCACACTCTGTCTACAGTTCTCTCTCTCGCAACACCCCACTCTCTCTACTTCCCTCTCTCTACCTTTCTCTCCGTCTCACGACCTCTTTCTGCCTCTCTCTCTGCCCCTCTCTGTATCTCCATCTCTCTCAGTACCCCCTCTCATCCTCTTTATCTCTCTTTCTCTCTCTCTCTGCCCCTCTCTGTATCTCCATTTCTCTCAGTACCCCCTCTCATCCTCTTTATCTCTCTTTCTCTCTTTCTTTACCCCTCTCTGTATCTCCACCTCTCTCAGTACCCCTCTCTCGTCCTCTTTATCTCTCTCTCTTGCCCTACCCTTCTCTCTCTCTCTCTCTGTATCTCTCTCTCTCTGTCTCATCATGGTTGCTGTAACACACACACACACACACGTCTGTGATCTTATCTTGTCAAGAGGAAACCACTAACATTTCCCCCACAGCGTCTAACATTGTGTTGTTTGACTCATCATGTCCACTCTGACTGCTGCAGTGACTTAATGCTTCACTCTGTTTCTATTGGTTGATGCCCGGGCCTTGGAAGAGAAGTGACTTATTTAACAAATTAGCATTGTTTATTTATTTTAATCTAACACACACACACACACACACACACACACACACACACACACACACACACAGTGTTGGGAAACAATAAGTTACAATGATCAAAAAATCTAACCTAAAAAACAACATAAAACACTGGTAGAACCAGCACCATGGATCAAACCAGGAATCAGACCTGGAACAATAAAGGCTGTCTGTTGAAGTCATTTAAATAATCAATACTTAACTAAAGATGATTATTGTTTTGTTAGGTCTATTAGTGGCTGTGCATTGCTGCACCTTATCTCCACACTTCACACACCTCCACAAAAAGCTCAACTCCACCTTAATGGTGTTGAAATGCAAGACGCAGAGCTAGTGTCTCCAGTTCTCTAAGTGATTCAGTCACTGTGGTGAAAGGATGAATACGGTTTAACAAAGCTACCTTGAATGAACCTTTCATTATGTCTTGTGTTCATTTAGTGGGGTTGGGTCTCTATCTTCTTCTGTTCACTTGCTGTGTGTGTGTGTGTGTGTGTGTGTGTGTGTGTGTGTATGTGTGTGTGTGTGTGTGTGTGTGTGTGTGTGCGTGGTGTGCACGCACCCATGCGCACAAGGTGTGTGTACAACTGATTACGCGCTTGTCTTGAGTCGATGACACAACATCACTCACATTTTTATTGCCTATTTAGTTTTATATTATAGCCTACCATCAAATGGGATTGATTGGTTTAAGAAACATTTCATATATTCAGGTTGTTTCAGATGGACACACACAATGATATCCACGATGAAGAATTCAGTTTGACCTTTAATATTCCTTCTTTTCTGCTTCCTAATCTCAATAGCTCTTTGAGAGCTGATTTATTTCATATTAGTCCTGTTTCCAAATCGGAAAATGTTTCCCACATATTTCCCCGAGTGCCACACCATGTCCTTGATATGAGGAAAAAACTCGTTGAATATCGATATCAGCGATATAATAGTGTGAAATATTGTCCAATGTCTAGTCTTTACACCAAGACTAATCTGAACCAAATCTATTTCAACCAGCTATTTAGTTTTGAAGATTATTTCGTCCAACTACCCCCACACTTGAACAAACTAAGATAGGTCGAGAAAGACGAAGTTTGAAAGATTTCACTATCTTTATTACCACTTGTACATAAGTAATAACAAAACCTGAGTTGGTTTGCAAAGAACTCCTGACCTGGAATCAGTCTTCAGGTTATATTCCCAAAATGTTGGTATTCCCCCTACATGCACTGACCAATCACAACATCCTATGCATCGGGCCTAAAAATTGGACACCTCCCGTGTCCCCCACCCCAGTTCCTCATTAACTAAACATGAACTTATCCTACTTCTCTGGATTCTCAGTTTATTACAGTGTAAAGAATCCACATCTTAAACTTTACAGTTCATATGTAATCATATGTAGAGCAGTGAAATACTCTGTGATTAAAATCCATTAATCACCTTTTTAATTTAAATGATTTAAAACAAACAAAATAAACCACATGTGCTCATGAGACGAGCAACCAATCCCTATACCACATATATGGGTTAACATAAAGATATGACATGTATGAGCACAATAACAATCACTTCTATACAGACATTCAAACAATTGACAACAATACCACTGTATGTGATTGTGGATTACATTCATAAAGCAGGCAGTGTTTGACTTTGACTGTAGTATTAACTAGTTAACCTTAACATATAAGTCAGTATAAGTAAAGGGAGAGAAAGGATGCATGGGGCTCCTTTCTTCTTTATGTCATAAAGCCCTCCCCTTCTCTTCCTCTCAGGATGACGTGAGCCAGGTGTAGAGAGGTTTACAGCTTTTTAGGGGCCAACTTGGAGTCCGCTAAGTAACAGGGGTTCATCTCAGGGGCGGCAGATGGTGTAAATGACACATGAATGTCCCTTGGAATGTAGGCCTGTACTGCTTATACTTTCTTTAAACCCCAGTAAATCTCTCCAATAATCACAGGAGATAATCTGTATTATTGAATCTGTGTTGAAAGTATTAAACAATAATAATTATATTAAAAATACTTACTTTGTGTTGATTATACATTAATTCCATTATTCTTACTTTAAATATCTATTTTTACAAACTTCACTCTTGAGAGGATTTTTTTTGAAAAATGGCGATTAATCACAGCTAATTGTGCACTAATAACTTTAAAAAATGTAATCGATCGACAGCCCTAATGACAATACATACAACACAATATACATAATACTATAATATAAAAATTATCTTAATATTCTCAGAGTACTTTTCAAAGACAACAAAACAACTACAGATTCGACATTTTACTTTTGATTAATTAACATTAACTTCCTACTTGTTAATAACAAGTTCCTGTTTATTTTTTGTGAAGGCTGAATGGGTGTCATCTGTCAGAGGAATGCTGTGAAGCTCTGGCCTCAGTTCTCAGCTCCAACTCCTCTAGTCTGAGAGAGCTGGACCTGAGTACCAATGATCTGCAGGATTCAGGAGTGAAGCTGCTCTCTGCTGGACTGGGGAGTCCACACTGTACACTGGAAACTCTCAGGTCAGTTTGACTCAATAAACAGTTACACCACAAGGTTCCATATCAGAGGACAGTGAACAGATTTACATCCATAAAGTTAATAGGCATGAATATATTCATTCATAGGAATAATGCAACATATTAGTGTGTTGCCATGACAGTATAAGGGGGATGTTATTTAAGGGATAATGTACAAATAGCCGGTCATTATTGTGAAAATAACCCAACAGGGTGATACAGGACCCTGACGCAAAATACATTTAAATCAATACATTATTTTATTGATTTATAAAAGAGGATATTGCTTACTCTTAAAATAAAACAAGAATGATCGTTCGATTCTACGGTTGGGAATAGCGTCCACAGCAACCGTGTGTTATTCATAGCAACCGTTTGTTACACAGAAATAACGGATCAAAGATTGCTGCGAAAGACCAATCAGAATCGAGTATTCAACAACGCTGCGTAGCACATTTTTATAGATTGTTACAATGAGTTTAGGTGTGTAAATAACCCAATTATGTTTGAGCCCTAGATAACAGAAAGCCCTGTTTAACCGTCATGTATGTTTCTTCATTATGGATTTCTACCTGTTTTATGCCTTTAGTGTCTTTTTTCCTGTTTTGATTAGAGGGGCTTTTATTTTGAAAGCGAATCGCGGGTTCTTAACCGCTCTTTAGTAGAGAGGAAAAACGGTCAAATGAAAACTCAAACAGTGAATTATTTAATGTATATTCACTCCCGAAGAGGCAGAAGCTTAGTATTTGTTGTAATACTGTAATGTTAACACGTGGTTTGTGTCTTGTTGTTAAAAAAAAGGAAGGACAATGTTAAACTTGGAAACCCGGTAAAAGAAGCAAATATGCAAGTCGAATTAATACTGCGGTGTTGAGTTTTATTCCAATACTAATACAGTGTACAAAAATGTCAAATCCCGATACTCGTTACTATCTCTACAGCGCGCTGTATTCTTGTCGATGGGTCCACGTCTTAAGGGTGTGCACCCGCGAGAGAACACCGGAGAAGCACACGGTGATGTCTTCGACCGTTGGATATATCCCCAGGGCAGCGCCCTGCTGAGGAATGTGTCCATCTCGTCGGCGGGGGGTATTCGTCGGGAGGGGGAATGTCTTTGGGTTAGAAAGGCCCTTTGCCGTTGGGGGAGTCCAACAGCAGACTCGGCCGCATACCATTAAATGTTTAGATAAGGCTGTGTTTTATTGGGTGCCGGTCGTTTCAGCTGAGCTATCAGGTTACATTTTGGGAGAACTATCAACTTTACATGTTTTTTCTACAACAGTCTGAAAGTAGTTTGAACGATAATAACTCTTCCTTACGGTTTGTTTAATTGAGCTAACGTTAGTGCTAGGCTATGCTAATGCTCTGAAACTGTATGCTAATTAAGGTAGCTTATATATTGTTGATTTGTGTTTTGTAACCAGCTCTTATGTTGGTTTGTGTGGTAATTAAGGTAGCTTATATATTGTTGTTTTCTGTTTTGTAACCAGGTCTTACGTTGGGTTGTGTGGTAATTAAGGTAGCTTATATATTGTTGATTTGTCTTTTGTAACCAGCTCTTATGTTGGTTTGTGTGGTAATTAAGGTAGCTTATAAATTGTTGTTCTATGTTTTGTAACCGGCTCTTACGTTGGGTTGTATGGTAATTAAGGTAGCTTATATATTGTTGTTTTGTAACCGGCTCTTACGTTGGTTTGTATGGTAATTAAGTTAGCTTATATATTGTTGTTTTGTAACCAGCTCTTACGTTGGTTTTGGGAGTTCTATTAAATCTGAAATCATCAGTTCAGATGTCAGACCATCTTTCGGTGTGATATGCTACAAGGTGTATGTTGTATTACATTCTTATTCCACTCATTATCATGTAGTCGGACAGTATGATGGACTTTAGAGTTGTTTATTATGATTTAATTACAGCCTCTTCATAAAACTGTATTTTTTAGGGAAGTATAACGATATGTTGTGTTTAATAAAAACTCAAACTCTTAATATTCAAATATCCAGTTTATTAACATAATTTATATTAGTTTCATGTATGTAAAAATACTTTGTTTTAATTCTCATAAAACATTTAATCCCAGTTCCTAACATGTTGTGTTTATTTTGTGTAAAGGCTGAATGGCTGTCATCTGTCAGAGAGATGCTGTGAAGCTCTGGCCTCAGTTCTCAGCTCCAACTCCTCTAGTCTGAGAGAGCTGGACCTGAGTACCAATGATCTGCAGGATTCAGGAGTGAAGCTGCTCTCTGCTGGACTGGGGAGTCCACACTGTACACTGGAAACTCTCAGGTCAGTTATCAGCCGCTTTTTCAAACTGTGTCTTTGGGGTGGTTTAATATGTAAGGGATGATCCACGACTAGGTGAGCTGTTATGGAAAAAGAACACACGACACGATGCAGCATCATTATTCATCTAGAAGCTAGGTTCACCGTGTCAGTGAGGATGCTAATGCTACAGTAGTGACATAACTTTAGAGAACCACTGATTTCAACAAGATTGTTGTTGTTTAGTTCTTTATGTTTGCTGTCCTGTTAACTGCTAGTATGTTTTGAGTTAACAGGTTATTCTAGCTCACAGAACGCTGGCCAGCTGATGTGAGGGTTAGGGTTAGGGGTTGCTGTCCTGTTAACTGCTAGTATGTTATGTATGTTATATGTTATGTAACTCTGGTCAGCTGATGTGAGCTGAGGAGTTGTCATTAGTGTAGACATGGTGATGAGGCTCTAGCCGTGCTGTGATCTGAATATAATGCACACCTCACCACTAGAACATCACTGGCCATGGTATAGTGATTCATATGGAACATTAAAGATGTCCTTTATTAACATCACATTAGTTTGGTGTAAGTGCTGCTCATGCCCAATGCATTTCTGTTGCTCTTTTCCCTGCTGACAAAACACTCCCTGGTTCTACACAATGTGACAATACACTGTATTAATGAATAAAGTGTGTGTGTGTGTGTGTGTGTGTGTGTGTGTGTGTGTGTGTGTGTGTGTGTGTGTGTGTAGCTTGTCTGGCTGCCTGGTCACACAGGAAGGCTGTGCTTCTCTGGCCTCAGCTCTGAGCTCCAACCCCTCCCATCTGAGAGAGCTGGACCTGAGCTACAATCACCCAGGAGACTCAGGAGTTACGCTGCTCTCTGCTGGACTGGAGGATCCACGCTGGAGACTGGACACTCTCAGGTATGGAGAGGACAGCTCACCACTCAGGGACAATGTCTCCTACAAGGATTCAACCCGCTGCTTGCTGAAGTGGTTTGAGAACACAGCTGGAACTCATGTTGTGTAGAAAGTGATGAGACAGCAGATGATGAAGGTGAATGTTTCAACATGCTGCTCTCACTTTGTTTCCCCCCCAGGGTGGAGCACGGTGGAGTATGGAGGCTGAAACCAGCTCTAAAGAAGTGTAAGTGTTTAGTTAGATTCATCACAACACACACTAACTATTGAGATGGAAAGTCCATCCACACAGCAGGAGGTGACGTCCGTTCATTCAGATGTGGACTTGTGTATACGTATGTTTAGCTATGTTTCTGTGTGTTTATGTATGTCTAGTATGTACGTGTATGTATGAGTACATGTCTATGTATATATAGTATGTATGAGTACATGTCTATGTATATATAGTATGTATGAGTACATGTCTATGTATATATAGTATGTACGTGTATGTATGAGTACATGTCTATGTATATATAGTATGTACGTGTATGTATGAGTACATATCTATGTATATATAGTATGTACGTGTATGTATGAGTACATGTCTATGTATATATAGCATGTAAGTGTATATATGAGTACATGTCTATTTATATATAGTATGTATGTGTATGTATGAGTACATGTCTATGTATATATAGTATGTACGTGTATGTATGAGTACATGTCTATGTATATATAGTATGTAGGTGTATGTATGAGTACATGTCTATGTATATATAGTATGTACGTGTATGTATGAGTACATGTCTATGTATATATAGTATGTACGTGTATGTATGAGTACATATCTATGTATATATAGTATGTACGTGTATGTATGAGTACATGTCTATGTATATATAGCATGTAAGTGTATATATGAGTACATGTCTATTTATATATAGTATGTATGTGTATGTATGAGTACATGTCTATGTATATATAGTATGTACGTGTATGTATGAGTACATGTCTATGTATATATAGTATGTAGGTGTATGTATGAGTACATGTCTATGTATATATAGTATGTACGTGTATGTATGAGTACATGTCTATGTATATATAGTATGTATGAGTACATGTCTATGTATATATAGTATGTATGTGTATGTATGAGTACATGTCTATGTATATATAGTATGTATGTGTATGTATGAGTACATGTCTATGTATATATAGTATGTATGTGTATGTATGAGTACATGTCTATGTATATATAGTATGTATGAACCAGTTCTATGGCTCCAACAGTTAATTTCCAGCCTGTATGTGAGCTCAGCTTGTTCAGTCTGTTGTTCACACAGGTACCCTTTGAAGGTTGAGTGCAATGTATGTGTATTGGGAAATCCAAAAGTTTAATATCTTGAAAGGTATTGGAAGTATTGCTTAGATATTTCACACAGAGTAATTAGCTCATCATGCTGAACATTTCGATGTATAATATGTGTATGTAGTGTAAATATTGAGGGAGTAAATGCAGTTTATACATTTTCCTTGGTTTCAATGTTTTGATTCAGACAGCCACTCACACAGGATTTCTAATTAACTTTAACTTAAATATCTTTAAAACTACATGTATCATTGCTTAGAAATTCTATATATATTATACAATATTATTTGTATAGTCTTTCTATGTTAGTTTGTAGAGTAGAGGGCACGTGAAAAAGGACAGGAATAAGAAGTATGCAAGAGAACAGTACTAGTGATGATGATGATGATGATGATGATGATGAAGAATGGTTCAGCAGCTAATCATGTCTTGTTCTCCCGTCAGATGCCTGTGAACTCACACTGGACCCAAACACAGCCCACAGACGACTCTCTCTGTCTGAGGACAACAGAAAGGTGACGATGGTAGGAGAGGAGCAGTCATATCCTGATCACCCAGAGAGATTTGACTCCCATCCCCAGGTGTTGTGTAGAGAGGCTCTGACTGGCCGCTGTTACTGGGAGGTAGAGTGGGAAGGACGTGTTGATATAGGAGTGACATACAGAGGAATCACAAGGAGAGGAGGGGGTGGTGACAGCTGGCTTGGATGGAACAACAAGTCCTGGAGTCTTTATTGTGATGATGATTGTTACTCTGCCCAGTACAACGGTAGTGGAACAGACATAGATCTCCCCCCCGCTGGCTCTAACAGAGTAGGAGTGTATCTGGACCGGCCTGCTGGCACTCTGTCCTTCTACAGAGTGTCCCCAGATGTAGGAGGGTCCTCAGACACACTGACACACATCCACACCTTCCAGTCCACCTTCACCCAGGAGGACCTCCTCCCTGGGTTTGGGTTCTGGGAGGATGGTGCCTCAGTGTCTCTGTGTCGGTTGTAGAAAAAAAAGAAACGTAACGGGCCGTGTGCGTGTTTCTTTTTTTTCATACACATAGTACACACACACATAGCACACGCACATAGCACACACACACATAGTACACGCACATAGTACACACACACATAGCACACGCACATAATTACACGAAGAAGTTCTATTTTCTCTTTCATTTACTTCAATAATCTTTTACATTTTTTAATGTAACATACTTTTCGCTTTTACTCAAGTCTGTTTGTGAATAAAAAATGGAGGCGAGAGAGATTTATTGTGGCTATGTTTTCCTTATTTTGTAATTTTGTAAAGATTTAATGTGTTATTGTGTGTTGTTTTATTTGACGGGTTATGTGGCTATTTTATGTGTTGTTAATGTCTATTAGACAAGTATATACAATGTAATATTTGGCAATTTACGTTCGTCTTGCTCTGCTTATTACAACAATAAATCATTTGGTATGAAGTAACTCAGAACTTGAGTAGTCTTTTCACTAGATACTTTCTTACTCTTCCTCAAGTCATTATCTGATGACTACTTTTACTTCTACGTGAGTTATTACTTTAAATATATACTTGTTAAATATATAAATAGACTGTTATAAATAGGAGGTTATTGACAGTGCTCATTATTCTCTATAATTATATTACCTACAATTCTTATCATTACCAATATAAACACTTATCTTGTTCCATCTTAGTATGTCTTCTATGATCTTAAACTTAGTAACCTATGCTCTTTAGTCAACATTACTAGAATAATCACATAATGCAGAAAGAAACCCGTTCCACGCTGCTCTGAACTCCGGTCCGGTTCTTTCCGGGATGTCTACGGGCCCTTTCGGAGGCCCTGTGACGTCACAACGTCAGCTCCATCTGGGGAGCGGTTATTGTTGGGGTCCGAGAAGGTTCATGAAGCTTCTGGGACACTTGTAGGATAAGGCCACGGTGTGTGGTGCGTTTCATATCCAACATCGCTCATGATGACGCTCCCACTCAGCGACTGTAAAAAAAGAGCATCACAAAGTGGCCGTGGGTCGTAACCATGGAGATAACCCCCCCCCCCCCTTCCTCCCGCTGAGTGTCCTCAGCCCAAATCGTACTGTGGTGAACAGAGTCTACTTCCGGGTCGGACGAGGTGAACGACTAATGCGACACACCTGGTTCATACGGCGAGAGGGGGCGTGGCCCGTGGGGGCGGAGAGACAGTTCACTCAGCGTCAACACGACGCTCCGCGCGGTGCGGAGGCTGACTGGACTGCGGAGGCTGACGGAGCGGAAGGCTCCAGACTCTTCACGAGGGAACATGGACAGCGAGCGGTGCGAGCGGAAGTGCCGTGTGTCCGGACCTGTACAGCTCACGGCTCCTCCCTCCTCGAGCGACACTCCCTGGTGAAGGGCTCTCCTGCCCATACAGACTCGTGTGTGTGTGTGTGTGTGTGTTTAAGTGTGTGTGTGTGTGTGTGTGTGTGTGTGTGTGTGTGTGTGTGTATTGCATCAATACAGACATGATTATTAAAAAATGATGTTCACCACATGATCACCATGATATAAACAAACAAATAAACAAAGTGCAACCATCAACACAGCAGTCCTTTACAAATAGGCTTCATAACTGTAGGCCTATAATAGAGCTGACTAAATATATGAACACAGTTGTTTCCAGGCCTACAGTTTGTTAAATGCCAACACTGCTGTATTATGCAGTTATGTCTGTTTCATTCAACTCTAGCTAGTAACGTGGAGAATGAAACTATAAGCCTGCATGAATCATTTAAACGTCTTGAGAATATTAAACCAATTGATTTGATATGTGGTCCGTTTTGAAACAGCTGAAAAAGGTGCACTGTAGCACTATCTGCTGGTTAGATGACGTCAGTGCAACTGGCTGACCTGAAAAACATTTGACCTGATTTCATGTCCCTCTCATACGAGTGATACTCTCAAATATAGAGTAGGCCTACACTACATAACACAATATTAGGATTGGCTCCACAATGTTCAAAACAATATCACATGAATCATTAAAGTCCCTGTTTACAAAAATCCAAACAGGCAAAAGTCTTCATGAATTCAACGTTGACGTTGATATTAGTCATCCATCAAAGATTGATGAAGAAAATATGCTAAATAATATGGTAATTTTGAGTGGACATGGCAGTAATATGGTTAGAGCAGTTTGATTGACACCTTAAGGAACCAACTGGGTCTAACCACTGGGCCTTCATCATTCTATACTATACTACATATATACTATAATACATTCTACATTGTCCATGACAGTATTTTAAAATACAATTCATTACAAACAAACGCAGTTTGATTGAAAACACATTCAGCTAAAAGGAACATCAAAACACAATAAGATTAGGTCCCATAACACATACAACTAAAAGGAACATCAAAACACAATAAGATTAGGTCCTATAACACATGTAGCCAAAATGACTTACAGTTTCAGTACTATATCGTCAGAGCATACAAAAGTGCCTATCAGACATAACAAAAAAACATATCACGGTTAATCAGTACTAGTCACCTGACACGGTCCCACTACCCAAATATACATTCAGATCCCATAGTTCCCATAGTGTGACTTCACTACACACATCACTTTTACTGTTATTGTAATGACACGTAGTCGTGCTCACATTATGACCACATTTTATTCTCTCTCCACAGGTATATGGTTCTTATACTATCTTCCATAAAAGAGAAGCAGTATTGTTATCTTTATGAGATTGCCATGGTTATTCTACTACCGCTCTGTCTTGATTTAATACATTGTAACTAGGAATTCATTCTTTTGGTTTTGATTCGATTTTCGGATAACAAAACATAGCATAATGGTATTTGGTCAATGTAGTAAAGGTTCAAATGTATTCCTTGGATGGGGAGACACTAAAACTGGTGTATTTAGAATTCAATCTGAAAAATGTATCTGTAGCAATGTCGGTGGCTACACACCACCTAGGTGGCTTTTCTAGGCTTCTCCAGACACAAGGACACAGGATGCTAATGTTGAAAGCCGGTTTATTGTAGGTTTTGCAGACAATGAGACATGAAGACAGCGATCCATGTTGCCATGTAGGACATCTCCCTAAGTGTGTGTGGTGATGGCTGGCTTAACCTGTGCACACTGATTACTCAATGTACAACAGGTGTGCAGCCTCACCCAGCCCCAGAGTCCAATCAGTCTGACTCGGGCCAGGTGAGGCTGCTTCAACCAGCCATCGACCACATCCACTCCACAAACCCCCAACACCAAAATGAGGCTGGGGAGAATCCCCAGCCGATGCCTACTTTCCACCCCACTAACAACCACTAACCCACACTCCATAAAACAAAATACATAAACCTGACTCTGACCAGGGTTACCATACCCAACTAAAACAACGGACTATTTACCATACCTAAAATAATAAATTAAAATAAAACCATTGTCCCCACACCTGCCCAGTGTGACCCACCAACCCACCTCCCCACTCCATCCTGGAGACTGGAGGCCTGGGCTGCTGCCTTGACTGGCCATGCGTTGCAGGGCTATCTGAACGGGCTAACTACAGCGGGACAAATTATGTCATTTATTTATACAGTCAAATGATTGATTGAACTACTTTGAACATCCTAATCAATGAATAAATATAACCCCCACTACAATTACCTTAATACAACCTAATAAATCAGAGTTTAAGATAAAATCCTACTTTGGATATCATTTCCAAATCAACTAAGCCAGACAGCCAGCCAGACAGATAAAAGCCAACAGATACTTTATCTAGTCTTTTGATAGTATTGTGGACTCAGAATATCCACATTTCAAATTTAAGATTGATGCATGACACAACTGCCTCTGCTCAAAAATAAGTTCATTGATTATATACTAAAGTAAATGCATCCAATATGCTATTCTAGCACACAATGTGTCACAAATCCCATAATGACGGAATGCAGAACTAGCTAGCTACCTCAGACACACTCTGAGCTACAGCATTCAGAAACTTCACTACTCAGGTCTTCTTCAGAATCAGCAGCTATGTTCCCCAGTGAGGCCAATTAGGTGCAGCGAATTTGATTCTCTCTTGTGGAAGTATAGAAGCGCAACTGGTTCACTCCTTCTGTCGGACCTGCATAAATAGAAATATAAGAAGGTTAATGAAAGTGGCTGAAAAGACCTACAGCTCATTTAATTTATTCACACTCCTAGGTTGAGCGTAGTACATATGAGGACTTTTATTTTCCCTAACAGGAAGCTCAAACCTCTTACTGTTTCAAGCTGGTGCATGCCTTTACAGAAGGTGAAGCATATTTGGCTTTATAAAGAACTGGTAATGGCTCTATAGGCTGGACACCAACCTGTAAAACAGATGAAGTTAAGATGTTCTTCACAAGAGCGTGGCCTCCATGTGGAATGTTCCACACTGGACACGCCCCCACAGGGGCTGGAATGTTGTGAACCTTCGTCCCATTGGCTGAAGTCCATCGGGTCACCGGACATCCAAAACCAGGAGCTTCCTGAAAGAGATCTACCAACATTGAAAGAGATTAAAGAGTTACCTGGGTGGAAGGAAGAATAACGTGGCTAAATATTTAGCTTTTGTTATTTTCATGGTATTGTTGATAAGACAAAGTGATGGACGGACAGATGATCATAAGGACGGACTTGACTGCCTGATAGACACCAAGGTCTGGCCAGTACCTGCGCAGGCCCACCCAGAGGTGGCTGGTTAGTGGGAAGGGGGTGCGAGCCACCAGCTCATCAATCATCTCATGCTCTTCTGGGTCCCTAAGGCTCAGCAGGTCCCAGTGAAAGTCTCTGCAGTAGAGCAGGGCGTCTGACCAGCACAGCCGCCTCCCCACCAGAGTGATGTTCCTACCCATCTCCTGAATGCTGACGGAGGGTGGAGGAGGCCATAACTCTGGGGAACCAAAAGACAGTGTGGTGGTGAGGGATTTCTACTCTCAGCCCTGTAAGTGTCCCCTTATGTATCTTTGAGCAGAGACCTAATCCCTACCCACTATTAAGACATGTAGCAGACTCTTATACATTTACAAAAGTGTAATTACCGACACTAAATTGCCAATCAGTGTGGGATGTTTTTAAATGCACACAAAACACCTTCAGACATTTGGCAGTACTTTTCTCTCAGAAATCTCAGCACACTTGAACTCAACTGATGTGAAGGGCTATGAGGTGTCTAAGACCATACAGAAAACAACTTACTTTGATACTTCACTCTGAAATATCACAATACATAACAGTCATGTAGATCAGTGGTGCCAACCTTTGACTTTAGGTGGACACTAAATTGTCATCAAGACATTCGCGGACACCTCAGATGCTGGTAGATAGATCACAAATACAGTGGCTGACCAAAGATCACAGCAACCTTTATACACAATTATCATGCAAGAAGGCCATCAGTGGGAAACAGTAAAGAAGAAGTCACAATGCTGCTTATGCTCCCTTTGTGTTTATTCAGCACACAAAGCAACACACATCAATGGAAAACCTTAAGCAAATGGCTGATGTGCCAAACTCACAATTACTTGAAACAAGAAAAGTCACAAAGAAAAACAACACAGCAAAATAAAGCATAACATTGGAAAACCATTTGCAAAGCGACAAACATATAAAAAAATATAAACAAACCATACCAAAATTTGCATAAAAATATATAATTTTTTATACATATTCATTTCAAAAAAATCAGTACCCTGGACACCTGTCAAAAAATAAATATAACACATACCCATTATACACACATTATGTGATTAAAAAAAATAATAAATATACCCAAATATTTTACAATACTGTATTGTAATAATAAAAGGCCCCTGATGCTTACCCCAAACCCTGGCAGTCTAATGCCATGCTCTGTACGTTGAGCTATCACACCTAATTGCAACAGTGTACTTAACAGGTTGATGTAATGATGGGTGGGTTCCACATGTTTGACCTCAACAGGTAGTTTGATCAGAGGACTTGTAGAGTTGATGAATTCCTTTTTGACAGTTGAGTCAAAGTTGGGTCATCGTGATGATGGCACACCTGAGGAAAGGAGACAGAGAGAGAAGATAGTACAGTAGTCTGGTGAAGGTATCAGAGACCGGATTCCAGTAGCTGGTGTGTGTCCAGGTGTACTTGAGCAGAGCTCTGGTTGTGTTCCCTTATTTTCTGGGAGTATAATATTCTATGCTATTTGGTCATTTACACTTGTCTCCAAAGACACTTAAAAGCAGGCCGAGGTCATTAGGTATCAAACCCAGAACATTTTGGCTGGGAGTATAACAGTATTGAGTGGAAATAGGGTAGGTGACACCAGTGATTCACCTTGGATTGTCGTTGCCGTTGTTCGCCAGTGAATTCCCGATGAGTATTTCCACGCCGTTGAGGTACTCCCTAAGGCCATTCCTATTAGTGACCTGGATCTCTGACACCCTGTACACACCAGGCAGCTCCAGCCTCCACCATGGTTTGGCCTGGTACTGGGTATGGCTGCAGCTGTTGTGCTCCCACTGAGGGTCGGTGTTCCCATCGATGGCGCGTTCAGCCTCCGTGTAGGTTGAAGACTGAATAGCCGTGCCGCTCAACGCCAGGTTAATGCGGGATGAAGCTTAATGGAGAGTGGAACCGCAGAATAGCTTGTAAAGTTGCATTCTAGTGTTAAGAACAAATTGAAATACTTGCCTGTTTGGATAACTTGTCATCGGCCCCTAAATAGGGCGTATATAAATACCTGAAAATCCAGGGAACTTCCACAGGAGGATCACATAACCTGGTGATAAGGAAATACTATTTACATAATGAAATAAATATATCAGCTAATATTTACAAGCATATACCCTGCAACTATGAAATATATTATATTCATGTAGTAATCTTACACATGCCCACGATCACAACAACAGAGGATATCAACTGTCAAACGTCATGGCAGGTACATTTTTATTAATTCAATATAATGAACTCGATAACTATAAATACTGTAGTGCTGTGTGGAATACCTACCAATGAAACTACAGATGAGACGACTGGACCCCATGGTTCTGGAGAAACAACATGCCCAGACAATAGATAATACTACCTACTAGGTATACAGTCATACATACATGATACATACAACATTCTATAACAAGTGGGAACCAATAGATCCTTTGAGATGGAGCTATAAGTAATTGACATATTACCTTAATCTTAGGAGCACAAAAATGAAGTGTCTACCATATACAATAAAATCCTAGAATAGTTTGTCTCTCTGACTTGAAGATGGTACTCACCGGCAGAGTCCGTAGGTCTGTCTGCCTCGAATGAAGCGTCTGCATCTAGGACCAGCACCATATACACTTGGATTTGCATTAAGTAATCCAAACGCTCTTGTATGCAAATACTGCTGCTCAAGCGATGACTGTGGGAGTGATTAGGGGAGGTTTTAAGCGGCAAAGAAACAGTGAGAGACATGAGTGAATTTAACAAAAACATGGCTCTCTTTATTACAACAAACTTGTCTCTGTTTGAGGTACAGGGGGAAACCGGTAAGCAAGGCTGGATGAGCTCAATGGACTAGCCAGCGCTACAGTAACCTTCACCAACTTTTATCTAATCAGTCTGGTTCTTATTCTGTGGCCCATTGGTGTTGATTATTCTGATGTTTCTCAGCTGCTTTCCCCAGGTGGTGGAGCTAGCCTGAATGCTGCCAGGACGTCTGGATGTGTCCCAGTCGTCACAACCACCTTATCCAGGAGGCCTCAACACCTTGTCCATTAGGATCAGAAAGTCCTAAAGGGAAGAACCAAATGAATGTTCATGTGCACGCTGACAGAAAACGAACCTGCATTGTCATTTATTGTGCCGTGGCATTCTTTTCTGTAGAAAGCCTCTTGCTCCTACATTGCCTTTTGCATTTAAAAAAAACGGATGAGTTGAGTATTCCTGAATATTTTAAATTAAAGTATCAAAGCCGAGCACTTAGTGTCAATGTTTATGACCTTACAAAATCAGATGCATAAACAAGCAGAGGGTTACATAATAAAAATACAGCAGGGTTATTTAAATCCCTGTAGGCAAATGGTCTGTGAATACACAAATACGAAGGACTCTGATGGAGGAGGAAGGGAGACGAAGCGTGTGATAGCGAGAGAGGGATGAAGAGAGAGAGGTAAATATATGGATATATTTGCATTTGGTGGAGGCATCTTAAAACAGTATGCACTGTGGT
>JACYXH010000691.1:52500-117500 GCA_026745465.1 Lota lota | reverse complement strand
GTGTTGGTTTTGGGGTGGTGTTGGTGTTGAGGTGGTGTTGGTGTTGGGTGGTGTTGGTGTTGGCGTGTGTCCGGTTGGTGTTGGGGTTGTGGTGGTTTTGGGGTGATGTTGGGTGGTGTTTGGGTAGTGTTGGTGTAGGTGTTAGAGAGGGGTTGGGGCGGTGTTGGTGTTGGGGTGGTGTTGTGTAAGGATGGTGTTGGGGTGGTGTTTGTGTTGGGATGGTGTTGGGGTGGTGTTTGTGTTGGGGTGGTGTTGGTGTTGGGATGGTGTTGGTGTTGGGGTGGTGTTGTGTAAGAATGGTGTTGGGGTGGTGTAGGTGTTTAGATGGTGTTGGTGTTGGGTGGTGTTGGGTTGGTGTTGGTGTTGGGTTAAAGTTGGGGTGGTGTTGGTTTTGGGGTGATGTTGGGGTGGTGTAAGGGTGGTGTTGGTGTCGGAGTGGTGTTGGTGTTGGGGTGATGTTGAGGTGGTGTTGGATGGTGATGGTTTTTGGGTGGTGTTGGGGTGGTGTTGGTGTTGGGGTGGTGTTATTGTTGGGTGGTGTTGGGGTGGTGTTTGGGTGGTGTGGTGTTGGGGTGATATTGGGGTGGTGTTGGGATTTTGTAGGTGTTGGGGTGGTTTTAATGTTCTGTAGGTGTTGGGATGGTGTCGGGGTGGTGTTGGTGTTGGGTGGTGTTGGGGTTGGGGTGGTGTTGTGTTGGGGCGGTGTTGGTGTTGGTAGGTATTGGGGTGGTGTTGGGGCGGTATGGTGTTGGGTTAGGGTGGTGTTAGGGTGGTGTTGGAGTGGTGTCCGGGTGGTGTTGGTTTTGGGATGGTGTTGTATTGGGGTGGTGTTGGTGTTGGGTGGTGTTGGGGTGGTGTTGGGATAGGGTTGGTGTTGTGGTGATGTTGCGGTGGTGTTGGTGTAAGGGTGGTCTCGGGCTGAGGGTGGTGTTGAAGTGGTGTTGATGTTGGGGTGGTGTTGGGTGGCGTTGGGGTGGTGTTAGTGTTGGGGTGGTGAGGTGTTGGTGTTTGGGTGGTGTTGGGGTGGTGTTACGTCGGGGTAGTGTTGGGGTGGTGTTGGTGTTAGGGTGGTGTTGGGGTGGAGGTGAGGTGGTGTTGGTGTTAGGGTGGTGTCGTTGTTGGGGTGGTGTGGTGTTGGGGTGGTGTTGGTGTTGGGGTGGTGTTGGTGTTGGGGTGGTGTTGGTGTTTGTGTTGGGGTGGTGTTGGTGTTGGGTTGGTGTTGGGTTGGTGTTGGTGTTTGTGTTTGGTTGGGGTTTGGGGTGTGTTGGTGTTAAGGTGGTGTTGGTGTCGGTGTTGGGTTGGTGTTGGGGTGGAGTAGGGTGGTGTTGGGGTGGTGTTGGTGTTGGGGTGGTGTTACGTTGGGGTAGTGTTGGGGTGGTGTGGGTGTTAGGGTGGTGTTGGGGTGGTGTTGGTGTTGGGGTGGTGGTATGGTGGCGTTGGGGTGGTGTTGGTGTTGGGGTGGTGTTGGGGTTTGGGGTCTGTTGGTGTTAGGGTGGTGTTGGGGTGGAGTTGAGGTGGTGTTGGTTTTAGGGTGGTGTCGGTGTTGGGGTGGTGTGGTGTTGGGGTGGTGTTGGGGTGGTGGTGTTGGGGTTGGGGTGGTGTTGGGGTGGAGTTTGGTTGGTGTTGTGGTTTGGGTGGTGTTGGGTGGGGTTGGGGTTGGGGTGGTTTTGGGGTGGTGTTGGTTTTGGGGTGGTGTTGGTGTTGGTGTTGGGGTGGACTTGGGGTGGTGTTGGGGTGGTGTTGGTGTTGGGGTGGTGTTACGTTGGGGTAGTGTTGGGGTGGTGTTGGGTTGGTGTTGTGGTTGGGCTGGTGTTGGGGTGGGGTTGGGGTTGGGGTGGTGTTGGGGTTGTGTTGGGGTGGTGTTGGTTTTGGGGTGGTGATGGTGTTGGGGTGGGGGTGGTGTTGAAGTGGTGTTGTGTTGGGGTGGTGTTGTGTTGGGGTGGCGTTGGTGTTGGGTGGAATTGGGGTGGTGTTGGGGTGGTGTTAGGGTGGTGTTGGTGTTAGAGTTGTGTCCGGGTGGTGTTTGTTTAGGGATGGTGTTGGTGGTGTTGGGTGGTATTGGGGTTAGGGTTAGGGTTAGTACGGATAGTAGTACGGATAGTAGTTGGATATGTACTATTTGTGTTGAAAATTGTGGGTGACCTATAGGTCACCGACACTTGGCAGTAAGCTAGGGCCCCGGGGTATTTTGTATATGAAAGAGGACCTCGACTACATGGGGTGTTGGGGTGGTGTTGGGGTTGGGGTGGAGTTGGGGTGGAGTTGGGTTGGTGTTGGGGTTGGGGTGGTGTTGGGGTGGGGTGGGGTTGGGGTTGGGGTGGTTTTGGGGTGGTGTTGGTTGTGGGGTGGTGTTGGTGTTGGGGTGGTGTCGGTGTTGGGGTGGTGTGGTGTTGGGGTGGTGTTGGGGTTTGGGTGGAGTTGGGGTGGAGTTGGGTTGGTGTTGGGGTTGGGGTGGTGTTGGGGTGGGGTGGGGTTGGGGTTGGGGTGGTTTTGGGGTGGTGTTGGTGTTGGGGTGGTGTTGGTGTTGGGGTGGTGTTACGTTGGGGTAGTGTTTGAGTGGTGTTGGGTTGGTGTTGTGGTTGGGCTGGTGTTGGGGTTGGGGTGGTGTTGGGGTGGTGTTGGGGTGGTGTTGGTTTTGGGGTGGTGTTAGTGTTGGGGTGGGGGTGGTGTTGAAGTGGTGTTGTGTTGGGGTGGTGTTGTGTTGGGGTGGCGTTGGTGTTGGGTGGAATTGGGGTGGTGTTGGGGTGGTGTTAGGGTGGTGTTGGTGTTAGAGTGGTGTCCGGGTGGTGTTTGTTTAGGGATGGTGTTGGTGGTGTTGGGTGGTATTGGGGTTAGGGTTAGGGTTAGTACGGATAGTAGTACGGATAGTAGTTGGATATGTACTATTTGTGTTGAAAATTGTGGGTGACCTATAGGTCACCGACACTTGGCAGTAAGCTAGGGCCCCGGGGTCTTTTGTATTTGAAAGAGGACCTCGACTACATGGAAGGTTATTAATGTCGTGCTTCTAGCCCAACCGGAAGGTATTTAAACGGCCGCGTCAGAGGCCTACACAACAGGCTCCTATGGAAGGCCCTAGAATGACTTTGCATAAAGCTAGAACCCTGTGGTCTTTTCCATAGTTAAGAGGATCTCCACTACATGTGAGATTATCAATTTGATCAATTTTGATTTACAAATACGAAGGAGGGAGGAGAGAGAGAGAGAGAGAGGAGAGAGAGAGAGAGAGAGAGAGAGAGAGAGAGTGAGAGAGAGAGAGAGAGAGAGAGAGAGAGAGAGAGAGAGAGAGAGAGAGAGAGAAAGAGAGAGAGACAGAGAGAGAGAGAGAGAGAGGTGTATATTTGCATTTGGTCGATGCATCTTAAAACACTGAGTGTGTCATGGCTTGTGCAGGGAGGTGAACCCAGGTGCAGACATGCAGAACCCCCCCAGGCAGACTGGGGCAGAAACTAGGGAATTTAAATACATGAGTGTGTGTGTGTGTATGTGTGTGTGTGTGTGTGTGTGTGTGTGTGTGTGTGTGTGTGTGTGTGTGTGTTTTACGTGGGTAAATTACAGCTCAGACATTTGAATAATGACAGCATTACATTGTTGCATGGTTTCTTGGTGTTGATGTGTGTCTGTGCGGGTGTATGTGTGTCCAGTGACGTGTGTGTGATGATTTGAAGATCACTGACAATCTTCATTGGATAAAATCAGTAAAATAATGTCAATTAAAAATGCATTTAATGTGAATATGGTCAAAGTTAGTGCATATGATGATTTTGGTACAATAAATGTAGGCTACTGATAACAAAACAAACATACTGCATCCATTTGAACAAACAACAAATATTTATGAAATGATGTGGGCATAATGAAGTTAATATTACAATGGTTTGTCCTCGTTCTGAATGAAAGGTTGCTGTTTGCAAGTCCAAGTCAAGTCTCAAGACTCTTATGGTTAGAATGTTTTTTTTTATTCAGGACCGATACTGATTATGTAAATCCCTGTAGGCAAACATTTTGGGAAACTACAAATACGAAGGACTCTGATAGAGGAGGAAGGGAGACGAAGCGAGTGATAGCGAGAGGGGAGGGAGGTTAATATATGGACATATATTTGCATTTGGTGGAGGCATCTTAAAACACTGAGTGTGTCACGGCTTGTGCAGGGAGGTGAACCCAAATGCAGACATCAGACTCAGAGGGGTGGGTGCAAAAGGAAGCTTTACTTCATGTACACAGACAGAAACAAACCTACAACAAACAAGGAACCGACAAACTGGGCCAGCAGCTAGAGAACTTCCAATACATGGAACACAGGTGACCAGAATTACTAATTAACACAGACATTACACTAACGACACAGGAAATACATGTAGTGAGGTTACAGCAACCCCCCCCCCCCCCCCCCCCCCCCAGGCAGACATAAACAAACCTACAACAAACAAGGAACCAACAAACTGGGGCAGGAACTAGGGAACGTGTGTGTGCGTGTGTGTGTGTGTGTGTGTGTGTGTGTGTGTGTGTGTGTGTGTGTGTGTGCGTGCGTGTGTGTGTGTGTGTGTGTCAATATATTTATATATTTGCATTTGGTCGAGGATTCTTAAAACACAGAGTGTGTCAAAGCTTGAGCAGGGAGGTGAACTGTTGGATGTGAGCTAATGTTGGATGACTCTAACAACCTCCCCCATGACAGAGGGACCTTGACCCCATGACTCTAGACTCTGGCTCTATGATGCTAGGCTATCCTCTGAACCCTGAGGTCAAGAGACTTAGGCCCAATCCCAGTTCACTCCTTGCCCCTACCACGTAGTACACACACACACACACACACACACACACACACATACACACACAAACACACACATCTTAAAATCTAGTTGGATTTGTTCCTAAATAAAATACCTAGGGGTGGGTGTTGCATCATGTCTATATTGATGCAACACACTCACACACACACACACACACACACACACACATACACACACAAACACACACACACACACACACACACCAAACCCGGAGCGCTGCTTCCTCTACTTCCTACTCTGACTGAATCCTCTGTCTGCTGCTCTCATAGCTCTGCTGCTCGTGTGTGCACTGTGCGCGTGCACGCCGGGGCGCGTTCCTGCAGCGAGCGTAGCGGCAATAAACACATCTGTTCTCTCTTCTTCTTCTTTTGTGGTGTTGGGGTGGTGTTGGTGTTGGGATTGTGTGATGTTGGGGTGGTGCTTGTGTTGGGTTGGTGTTGGGGTGATGTTGATGATGGGTGGTGCTTGGGTGGTGTTGATGTTGGGGTGGTGGTAGGAATGGTGTTGGGGTGGTGTTGGTGTTGGAGTGGAGTTGGGGTGGAGTCGGGGTGGAGTCGGGTGTTGCTGGTGTTGGGGTGGTGTTGTGGTGGTGTTGTTGTTGGGTGGTGTTTGGATGGTCTTGCTGTTGGGGTGGTGTTGGGGTGGTGAGGGTGTTGGGTTGGTGTTGGGGTGGTGTTGGGGTGGTTTTGGGGTGGTGTTGGGGTAATGTGGTTTTGGGGTGGTGTTGGGGTGGTTTTGGTGTTGGGGTGGTTTAGGTGTTGGGGTGTGTGGTGTGGTGTTGGTGTTGGGGTTGTGTGGTTTTGGGGTGTTGTTGGTGTTGGGGTGGTTTTGGGGTGGTGTTGGGCTAGGGGTGGAGTTGGGGTGGAGTTGGTGTGGTGTTATTGTTGGGGTGGTGATATGGTTGGGGCGGTGTTCGGATGGTGTTGCTGTTAGGGTGGTGTTTGGGTGGTGTTGTTGTTGGGTTGTTGTGGTTTGTGGTGGTGTTGGGGTGGTTTTGGAGTTGGGGTGGTGTTGGTGTTGGGGTGGTGTTGGGATGGTGCTGGTGTTAGAGTGGTTTTGGGGTGGTATTGGTGTTAAGGTGGTGTTGTGTCGGGATGGTGTTGGTATTAGAGAGGTGTTGGGGTGGTGTTGGTGTTGGGGAGGTTTGGTTTTGGGCTGGTGTTGGAGTTGTGTTAGTGATGGGGTTGTGTTGGGTTGGTGTTGGTGTTGCGGTTGTGTTAGGGTAGGGGTGGAGTTGGGGTGGTGCTGGTGTGTTGTTGTGGTTGGGGTGGTGTTGGGGAGGAGTTGGTGTTGGGGTGGTGTTGGTGTTGGGTGGTGTTGGGTAGGTGTTGAGGTGGTGTTGTGCGGTGATGGTGTTTGGGGTGTGTTGGGCTGGTGTTGGGGTGGTGTTAGGGTGGTGTTGGTGTTGGGGTGGTGTTAGGGTGGTGTTAGTGTTGGGTGGTGTTGGTGTAGTGTTGGTGTTTGGGTGGTGTGGTGTTGGGGTGATTTTGGGGTGGTGTTGGGATGGTGTTGATGTTGGTGTTGGGTTGTGTTTGGGGGGTTTTGGTGTTGGGGTGGTGTTGGTTTTGGGGTGGTGTTGGTGTTGAGGTGGTGTTGGTGTTGGGTGGTGTTGGGGTGTGTCCGGTTGGTGTTGGGGTTGGGGTGGTTTTGGGGTGATGTTGGGGTGGTGATGAGGTGGTGTGTTGGTGTTCGGGTGGTTTTTGTTGGTGCTGGGGTGGTGTTGGGGTGGTGTTGGGTGGTGTTTGGGTAGTGTTGGTGTAGGTGTTAGAGAGGGGTTGGGGCGGTGTTGGTGTTGGGTGGTGTTGTGTAAGGATGGTGTTGGGGTGGTGTTTGTGTTGGGGTGGTGTTGGGGTGGTGTTTGTGTTGGGGTGGTGTTGGTGTTGGGATGGTGTTGGTGTTAGAGAGGTGTTGGGGTGGTGTTGGTGTTGGGGTGGTGTTGTGTAAGAATGGTGTTGGGGTGGTGTTGGTGTTGAGATGGTGTTGGTGTTGGGTGGTGTTGGGTTGGTGTTGGTGTTGGGTTAAAGTTGGGGTGATGTTGGTTTTGGGGTGATGTTGGGGTGGTGTAAGGGTGGTGTTGGTGTCGGGGTGGTGTTGGTGTTGGGGTGATGTTGAGGTGGTGTTGGATGGTGATGGTTTTTGGGTGGTGTTGGGGTGGTGTTGGTGTTGGGGTGGTGTTTGGGTGGTGTGGTGTTGGGGTGATTTTGGGGTGGTGTTGGGATTTTGTTGGTGTTGGGGTGGTTTTAATGTGCTTAGGGTGTTGGGATGGTGTCGGGGTGGTGTTACGGTGGTGTTGGGGTGGAGTTAGGGTGGTGTTGGAGTTGGGAGGTGTTGGGTGGTGTTGAGGTGGTGTTTGGGTGGTGTGGTGTTGGGGTGATTTTGGGGTGGTGTTTGGGTGGTGTGGTGTTGGGGTGATTTTGGGGTGGTGTTGGGATGGTGTCGGGGTGGTGTTGGTGTTGGGGTGGTGTTAGGGTGATGTTGGAGTTGGGGTGGTGTTGGTGTTGGGGTGGTGGTGTTGTGTTGGAGCGGTGTTGGTGTTGGGAGGTACTGGAGTGGTGTTGGGGCGGTATGGTGTTGGGTTATGGTGGTGTTAGGGTGGTGTTGGAGTGGTGTCCGGGTGGTGTTGGTTTTGGGATGGTGTTGGTATTGGGGTGGTGTTAGTGTTTGGTGGTGTTGGGGTGGTGTTGGGGTAGGGTTGGTGTTGTGGTGATGATGGGGTGGTGTTGGTGTTAGGGTGGTATTGGTCTTGGGGTGAGGGTGGTGTTGAAGAAGTGTTGGTGTTGGGGGGGTAGTGTTGGGGTGGTGTTGGGATGGTGTGATGTAGGGGTTAGGGTGGTGTTGGGGTGAAGTTAGGGTGGTGATGGAGTTGGGAGGTTTGGGGTGGTGTCAGGGTGGTGTCGAGGTGGTGTTGAGGTGGTAATATGGTTGGTTGGGGTGGTGTTGGGGTTGGGGTGGTGTTAAGGTGGTGTTGGGGAGGAATTGGTGTCGGGATGGTGTCGATGTTAGGGTGGTGTTGGTGTTGGGGTGTTGTGGTTTTGGGGTGGTGTTGGGGTGGTTTTGGTGTTGGGGTGGAGTCGGGGTAGGGTTGGTATTGGGTGGTGTTTGGGTGGTGTATGTGTCGGGGTGGTGTTGAAGTGGTGATGGTGTTGGGATAGTGTTGGGGTACTGTTGGGGTGGTGTTGGTGTTGGGGTAGTGTTTATGTGGGGATTGTGTTTGGGTGGTGTGGGGATAGTGTTGGGGAGGATTTCGTGTTGGTGTGGATTTGGTGTTGGGGTGGAGTTGAGGTGGTGTTGGGGTGGTGTTGGGTGGTGTGGTTTTGTGGTGCTGTTGTGGTGGTGTTTGGGTGGTGTTGTGTTGGGGTGATGATGGGGTGGTGTTGGTGTTGGGTGGTGGTGCGGCGGTGTTGGGGTGGTGTGGTGTTGGGGTTGGGTTGGTGTTGTGGCTGGGGTGGTGTTAGGGTGGTGTTGGTGTTGGGGTAATGTCGGTGTTTGGGTGGTGTTGGGGTGGTGTTGGGTCAATTAGGGGTGGTGTTGGGGTTGGGGTATTGTTGGGGTGGTGTTGAGGTTGGGGTGGTTTTGGGATGGTTTGGTGTTGGGGTGGGGTTAGTGTTTCGTTGGGGTGGTGTTGGGGTTGGGGTGGAGTTGGGCTGTTGCTGGTGTTGGGGTGGTGTTGTTGTTGGGTGGTGTTTGGGTGGTCTTGCTGTTGGGGTGGTGTGGTGTTGGGGTGGTGCTGGTTTTGGGGTGGTGTTGGTGTGGTGTTTGGGTGGTGTTATTGTTGGGGTGGTTATATGGTTAGGGTGGTTTTGGGGTGGTGTTGGGATGGTGTTGATTTTAGGGTGGTGCTTGGGTGGTGTTGGTGTTGGGGTGGTGTTGGTGTTGGGGTGGTGTTGGTGTTGGGATGGTGCTGGTGTTAGAGTGGTGTTGGGGTGGTGTTGGTGTTGGGGTGGTGTTGGTGTTGGGATGGTGCTGGTGTTAGAGTGGTGTTTGGGTGGTCTTGCTGTTGGGGTGGTGTGGTGTTGGGGTGGTGCTGGTTTTGGGGTGGTGTTGGTGTGGTGTTTGGGTGGTGTTATTGTTGGGGTGGTTATATGGTTAGGGTGGTTTTGGGGTGGTGTTGGGGTGGTGTTGGGATGGTGTTGATTTTAGGGTGGTGCTTGGGTGGTGTTGGTGTTGGGGTGGTGTTGGTGTTGGGGTGTTGTTGGTGTTGGGATGGTGCTGGTGTTAGAGTGGTGTTGGGGTGGTGTTGGTGTTGGGGTGGTGTTGGTGTTGGGATGGTGCTGGTGTTAGAGTGGTGTTGGGGTGGTGTTGGTGTTGGGGTGGTGTTACGTTGGTGTTGTGTTGGGATGGTGTTGGGGTGGTGTTGGTGTTGGGGTGGTGTTGGTGTTGGTGATTGGCTGGTGTAGGGGTGGTGTATGTGTTGGGGTTGTGTTGGGGTGGTGTTGGTGTTGGGGTTGTGTTGATGTGGTGTTGTGGTTGGGGTGGTGTTGTGGAGGAGTTGGTGTTGGGGAGGAGTTGGTGTTGGGGTTG
This sequence comes from Lota lota, assembly GCA_026745465.1. Taxonomy (NCBI): domain Eukaryota; kingdom Metazoa; phylum Chordata; class Actinopteri; order Gadiformes; family Lotidae; genus Lota; species Lota lota. The sequence continues at coordinate 108,183 of JACYXH010000691.1, read as the reverse complement.
TGTTGGTGTTGGGGTGGTGTTGGTGTTGGGTGGTGTTGAGTTGGTGTTGGTGTTGGTGTTGAGGTGGTGTGGTGTCGGGGTGGTGTTGGGGTGATGTTGGGGTGGTGTTGAGGTGGTGTTGGGCGGTGATGGTGTTTGGTTGGTGTTGGGCTGGTGTTGGTGTTGGTGTGGTGTTGGGGTGGTGTTGGTGCTGGGGTGGTGTTGGTGTTGGGTTGGTATTGGGGTGGTGTTGGTGTTAGGGTGGTGTTGGGGTGTGGTTTTAGTGTTGGGGTGGTGTTGGTGTTGGGGTGGTGTTGGGATGGTGTTGGTGTTGGTGTTGAGGTGGTGTGGTGTTGGGATTGTTTTGGGGTGGTGTTAGTGTTGGGTTGAAGTTGGGGTGGTGTTGGGGTGGTGTAAGGGTGGTGTTGGTGTCAGGGTGGTGTTGGTGTTGGGGTGATGTTGGGGTGGTGTTGAGGTGGTGTTGGGCGGTGATGGTGTTTTTGAGTGGTGTTGGGCTGGTGTTGGTGTTGGGGTGGTGTTGGGGTGGTGTTGGTGTTGGGGTGGTGTTTGTGTTGGGTTGGTATTGGGGTGGTGTTGGTGTTAGGGTGGTGTTGGTGTTGGGGTGGTGTTGTTATTGGGGTGGCGTTGGTGTTGGGGTGGTGTTAGGGTGGTGTTAGTGTTGGGTGGTGTTGGGGTGGTGTTGGTGTTTGGGTGGTGTGGTTTTGGGATGATTTTGGGGTGGTGTTAGGGTGGTGTTAGTGTTGGGTGGTGTTGGGGTGGTGTTGGTGTTTGGGGGTTGTTGGTGTGGTGTTGGTGATTGGCTGGTGTTGGGGTGGTGTATGTGTTGGGGTTGTGTTGGGGTGGTGTTGGTGTTGGGGTTGTGTTGATGTGGTGTTGTGGTTGGGGTGGTGTTGTGGAGAAGTTGGTGTTGGGAGGAGTTGGTGTTGGGGTTGTGTTGGTGTTGGGGTGGTGTGTTGGTGTTGGGTGGTGTTGAGTTGGTGTTGGTGTTGGTGTTGAGGTGGTGTGGTGTCGGGGTGGTGTTGGGGTGATGTTGGGGTGGTGTTGAGGTGGTGTTGGGCGGTGATGGTGTTTTGGTGGTGTTGGGCTGGTGTTGGTGTTGGTGTGGTGTTGGGGTTGTGTTGGTGCTGGGGTGGTGTTGGTGTTGGGTTGGTATTGGGGTCGTGTTGGTGTTAGGGTGGTGTTGGGGTGGTTTTAGTGTTGGGGTGGTGTTGGTGTTGGGGTGGTGTTGGGATGGTGTTGGTGTTGGTGTTGAGGTGGTGTGGTGTTGGGATTGTTTTGGGGTGGTGTTAGTGTTGGGTTGAAGTTGGGGTGGTGTTGGGGTGGTGTAAGGGTGGTGTTGGTGTCAGGGTGGTGTTGGTGTTGGGGTGATGTTGGAGTGGTGTTGGGCTGGTGTTGGTGTTGGGGTGGTGTTGGTGTTGGGGTGGTGTTTGTGTTGGGTTGGTATTGGGGTGGTGTTGGTGTTAGGGTGGTGTTGGTGTTGGGGTGGTGTTGGTGTTGGTGTTGGGTTGGCGTTGGTGTTGGGGTGGTGTTAGGGTGGTGTTAGTGTTGGGTGGTGTTGGGGTGGTGTTGGTGTTTGGGTGGTGTGGTTTTGGGATGATTTTGGGGTGGTGTTAGGGTGGTGTTAGTGTTGGGTGGTGTTGGGGTGGTGTTGGTGTTTGGGGGTTGTTGGTGTGGTGTTGGTTTTGGGGTGGTGTTGAGGTCGTGTTGGTGTTGGGTGGTGTTGGTGTTGGGGTGGTATTGGTGTTGGTGTTTGTGTTGGGGTGGTGTTGGTGTTGGAGTGGTGTAGTGTTGGGATCGTGTTGGTGTTTGGTTGGTGTTGGGGTGGTGTTGGGGTGGTTTTGGGGTGGTGTGGTGTTGTGGTGATGTTGGAGTGGCGTTGGGGTGGTGTTGGGGTTGGGGTGGTGTTGGGGTGGTGTTGGTGTTGGGTTGGTATTAAGGTGGTGTTGTGTCGGGATGGTGTTGGTGTTGGTGTTAGAGAGGTGTTGGGGTGGTGTTACGTTGGTGTTGTCTTGGGATGGTGTTGGGGTGGTGTTTGTGTTGGGGTGGTGTTGGTGTAAGGATGGTATTGGTGTTAGAGTGGTGTTGGGGTGGTGTTGGTGTAAGGATGGTATTGGTGTTAGAGTGGTGTTGGTGTTGGTGTTGGGGTGGTGTTAGTGTTGGGTTGAAGTTGGGGTGGTGTTGGGGTGGTGTTAGTGTTGGGGCGTGTTGGGGTGGTGTTGGTGTTTGGGTGGTGTGGTTTTGGGGTTATTTTGGGGTGGTGTTGGGATGGTGTTGGTGTTGGGGTGGTTATAAGGTGCTTGTAGCAATGTCCACACTACACGCCACCTAGGTGGCTCCCATACTCCACCTAGGTGACTTTTCTCAGGCTCATCCAAACAATTGGACACAGGGTGGTGATGTTGAAAACCGGTTTATTGTTAAAGTTGCATAAAATGAAGCATGCAGCTAGTGCTGCCATGCCGGAGAGCTCTCCCTGAGTGTGTGTGGTGGTGGCTGGTTTAACCTGTGCACACTGATTGCTCAATGTGCAACAGGTGTGCAGCCTCACCCCGCCCCAGAGTCCAATCAGTCTGACTCAGGCCAGGTGAGGCTGCTTAAACCAGCCACCCTCCACACACACTCCCACATACCCCCAACACCCAATTGAAGCTGGGGAGTATCCCCAGCTGAAACCTACTCCCCCCCCCCCCTCCCCCATCCAAAAAAAAAATCCTAAACCGAACTCTGACCAGGGTTACCATACCTAAAAAAACAACAATAACAACCCCAACCCCATAGTCCCCACACCTCCCCAGGGTGACACCCCAACCCACCCTCCCCCTCCATCCTGGAGACTCGGAGGCCTGGGCTGCTGCCTTGACTGGCGGAGGTGTCGGCGGACTTGGCGGTCCACTCCAGCCCACCCTCCCCCTCCATCCTGGAGACTCGGAGGCCTGGGCTGCTGACCCAGGGCTGTCTGGACGGGCTGGCGGAAGAGTTGGTTGGGCTGCGGCGCTGGCTGGATGCCAGGGTGGCTAGCTGCAGACGGTTGCCTGTGGCGGTTGCTGCGCTGCCTCCCCCGTCCTCCGCTGGAATCCACAGCGCCGTTGGAGAGAGGGATGGTGTTGGGAGAAGGCTGTCCTTCGTCGCTGCTGGGCCCAGTGCGCCCCTGGACAGCCTTCCTGTGTCCAACGCAGTCTGGAGAGGTCCCTGTTCAGGCACCAATGTAGCAAAGTCCATAACTACACGCCACCTAGGTGGCTCCCATACTCCACCTAGGTGACTTTCCTCGGGCTCCTCCAAACAATTGGACACAGGGTGGTGATGTTAAATCCAGTTTATTGTAATAGTTTGCAATGAAATGAGGCATGCAGCTGGTGCTCCACGCTGCCATGCCAGAGAGCTCTCCTCAAGTATGTGTGGTGGTGGCTGGTTTAACCTGTGCACACTGATTGCTCAATGTGCAACAGGTGTGCAGCCCCACCCAGCCCCAGAGTCCAATCAGTCTGACTCAGGCCAGGTGAGGCTGCTTAAACCAGCCACCATCCACACACACTCCCACACACTCATATGAAATAGCCAAGCAATACGTTTGATGCAATACTTTGGGATTTCCCAATACACATACATTGCACTCAACCTTCAAAGGGACACCTGTGTGAACAACAGACTGAACAAGCTGAGCTCACATACAGGCTGGAAATTAACTGTTGGAGCCATAGAACTGGTTCATACATACTATATATACATAGACATGTACTCATACATACACGTACATACTATATATACATAGACATGTACTCATACATACACGTACATTCTATATATACATAGACATGTACTCATACATACTATATATACATAGACATGTCCTCATACATACACATACATACTATATATACATAGACATGTTCTCATACATACACGTACATACTATATATACATAGACATGTACTCATACATACACGTACATACTATATATACATAGATGTGTACTCATACATACTATATATACATAGACATGTACTCATACATACTATATATACATAGACATGTACTGTCAAGTAATGTTGATTCATCGGTGTCCAGATATATTAGAAGGTATGGGACGTAAGAGATGTTACTCTTTTTTAATCACATTCTTTATAAACCTAAGCATTGTTTTATCATAACTATAGGCGCGCTTAAAAGTAATACACTGGTCATGCATCAATGTATGTTTTACTATAACACTGTGCAACCCTATGGGAAGCTATAACCAATAACCAATGAACACTGTATGTTTTACTGTATACCCATCTGTATGTCATACTGCGTAACCATACATACTATAAGTAATGCACTAGCTACAATGCTGAAGCACCCGGGAGTATCTTATAAAATGAAGAAACACTTTATGATACGAGAAGTACATGTACTGCATCCAATGTTAGTAAGCCCGGTTGGCATGTGCAAACTATTCTATGTCTAGAGATAGTATAACACTGTTAACTAAGGGTACATGGGCTCACCATTCAGGTCTGGTGTGACTTACGGGTCTCTGAGGATTATTACTGTTTTATGTATTATGGCATACGTGGGGTGTTGTTATTGTTTGGAACATAACTTAATTGGTTTACTTGGGAAAGTTGGCCTTGCCTGTGAGGGTTTGATGAGTACTGATAAGATCACCAAAACAACGAGTAGATTAGCTGACATCAGCAGAAAAACACCAGCTGCGGTTCGTGTAAGGACAAAATGGAGGTTCATATAGTTGACAAAATGGAGGATAGCATAGGTGAGGTCAGCATAAATAAGTTACGACAGCACAACGAATAAATCCATAAAAGGGCATGAAAAGGGCAAAACCATATCTGCTCCATAGAAGGGCGTAGAATGGGCAGAACCATACGCTCTATAAAACAGCCTGACCGGGGTAGGAATAGAAAGGACTCCTAGCCACGGCGGCTCCGTGCCGGACGGCCATGCCGGACGGCCACCTAAAGTCCGGAGAAGAAGAAATACTAAAAAGACTTAGAAAGATTTCAGAAATAGGAGAAGAGAGTTTCTTCTCAAAAACTTCTATCAGCCGCGCATTTTTAACAGAAGCTAGCCTTGACCGCCCACCCTCCGAAGAGAGGATTCCTCCTTAGCCCTAAGAAGCTATGAAGGCTTACAGCTGCGGCCCACCGAAAGAATTACGGACAGAAAAAACGAATATATCTTTTTCGGCCATGTTCCAAAAAGGGATTTTTCTCCCTTTCTCACCGGCAATTGATACGGCTCCACCCCACAAGTAAGCCATATGTGTGATCGTTGTTTTAAACTTTTCTTTAAATTACTTATAGAAAGTATCTTTTTTATTATTCTATTTTTTCCCTTTTACTTTATATTGAGGGTATTTTTTGCTTTATGCAGGGTTCCCCCTGTAATCTGCAAGCTTATTCAACTAATAAAGTCATGTGTGAAAACATTTTTCATCGGACAACGCCCTCTTCTTTCGGACAACGGTAGAGACGGAACCAGCATCGTGATTCTGAGAGGTTTACTTAGTCCTCATGAAAGAAACATATCCCTAGAGTTATTTTTTCCAAACTCTTAAACAATCCCAGCAAACTTCCAAGTGCACGGGTCCCAGAGGAGAGCTACTACACAGACGCGGCCGGCAGCCACGGTTCTGGCCAGGGTTATGCCCAGGGGTGGGGAGCCGGAGTAAGCGGGGGTAGGTGTCTGGTATACAGTAGTTAGGGGCTGGGGCGAATCTCCTCACCGGCTTGTCCACAACCGTTTACAGGACAACAAGCTTCACATAGTGACGGATCTAACAGCGTGTGTGTCTATGTGTGTGTATATGCGTGTGTGGTGTGTGTGTGTGTGTGGTGTGTGTGTCTATGTGTGTGTGTGTATATGCGTGTGGTGTATGTGTGTGTGTATATATTAGTGTGTGTGTAGCAATGTCCACGCTACACTCCCACCTAGGTGGCTCCCATTTTCCACCTAGGTGACTTTCCTCGGGATCCTCCAAAGCAATTGGACACAGGGTGGTGATGTTGAACCGGTTTATTGTTGAAGTTGAATGGACTGAGACAGGCAGACGGTGCTCCGTGTGCTGCCATGCCGAAGAGCTCTCTCGAGTGTGTGTGGTGGTGGCTGGTTTAACCTGTGCACACTGATTGCTCAATGAGCAACAGGTGTGCAGCCCCACCCAGCCCCAGAGTCCAATCAGTCTGACTCAGGCCAGGTGAGGCTGCTTAAACCAGCCACCATCCACACACACTCCCACATACCCCACAACACCCAATGAAGACGGGGACTAAATCCCCGGCTAAAACCTAACTACTCCTCGCGCTCCCGCTCATGCCCTCCTCCACCACCACCACCCCCATCAAAAAAACCTGAATCCTAAACTCGGAGCTCTGACGCCAGGTTACCATACCTTCAAGGAGACCCAGACCGGCGAGGTTTACCATAACCTAAAAACATACGAACGACTATCCCGGTAAAACCTAGGGTTACCCCCCCTCCCTCCTTATGAGTAACCAAAAATAAAAAATCCTAAACCGGACTCTGACCAAGGGGTTACATACCCTCACGGACCTCCCCCAGGGTTACCATACCTTAAAAACATACGAACGGCACTGACCGAGGGTTAAAATACCCCGACCCACACCCCACAGTTCCCCCCACCTCCCCAGGGTGTCATCCCTGTGTGAGACCTTCCCCCTCTCATCCTGGAGACTCGGAGCCTGGTCTGCTAGCTGGTCAGCCTATGTACTGGCGAGGTTTTCGGCGGACTTGTAGCGGTCCGCTCCCAGCCCACCCTCCCCCCTCCATCCTGGAGACTCGGAGGCCTGGGCTGCTGACCCAGGGCTGTCTGGACGGGCTGGCGGAAAGAGTTGGTTGGGGCTGCGGCGCTGGCTGGATGCCAGGGTGGCTAGCTGCAGACGGTTGCCTGTGGCGGTTGCTGCGCTGCCTCCCCCCCGTCCTCCGCTGGAATCCACAGCGCCTTTGGAGAGAGGGATGGTGTTGGGAGAAGGCTGTCCGTTGTCGCTGCTGGGCCCAGTGCGCCCCTGGACAGCCTTCCTGTGTCCAAATGCGGTTTGGAGAGGTCCCTGTTCAGGCACCACTGTAGCAAAGTCCAATCTACACGCCACCTAGGTGGCTCCCATACTCCACCTAGGTGACTTTCCTCGGGCTCCTCCAAACCAATGGACACAGGGTGGTGATGTTGAACCGGTTTATTGTAAAGGTTGCATACGATGAGGCATGCAGATGGTGCTCCATGCTGCCATGCCGGAGAGCTCTCTCCTCGAGTGTGTGTGGTGATGGCTGGTTTAACCTGTGCACACTGATTGCTTAATGAGCAACAGGTGTGCAGCCCCACCCAGCCCCAGAGTCCAATCAGTCTGACTCGGGCCAGGTGAGGCTGCTTCAACCAGCCACCATCCACACACACTCCCACAACACACAAACACACATAGTACACACACACATAGCACACGCACATAGTACACACACACATAGCACACGCACATAGTACACACACACATAGCATACACACACATAGCACACACACATAGTACACACACATAGCACACGCACATAGTACACACACATAGTACACACACACATAGTACACACACATAGTACACACACATAATTACACGAAGAAGTTATATTTTCTCTTTCATTTACTTCAATAATCTTTTAAATTTTTTAATGTAACATACTGTTTGCTTTTACTCAAGTCTGTTTGTGAATTAAAAATGGAGGCGAGAGAGAGATTTATTGTTGCTGTATTTTTATTTCTTCCTTATTTGTAAAGATTTATTGTGTTATTGTGTGTGGTTTTATTTGAAGGGTTACATGGCAATTTTATATGTTGTTAATGTCTATTAGACAAGCATATACAATGTAATATTTCTTTATTTACGTTAATCTTGCTCTGCTTATTACAACAATAAATCATTTAGTATGAAGTAACTCAGTACTTGATTAGTCTTTTCACTAGATACTTTCTTACTCTTCCTCAAGTCATTATCTGATGACTACTTTTACTTCTACTTGAGTTATTATTACTTTAAATATATACTTGTTATATATGAAAGTAGGCTGTTATAAATACGATTTTATTGACAGTGGTCATTATTCGATATACTTATATAACCTACAATTCTTATCATTACCAATATTAACACTTATCTTGTTCCGTCTTAGTATGTCTTCTATGATCTTAAACTTAGTAACCTATGCTCTTTAGTCAACGTTACTAGAATAATCACAATGCAGAAAGAAAACCCTGGTTGCTTTCCAGAGCGAGAAGTTGTCTCTCAAACAAGGAATATAGACCTATACAAATACAATAATCTGTGTGTTCTGTGTATGAGACGCATTGCCATGCACCAAGACTATGGCTAGAGTTCTCAACAGCTTTATTTATTATTTGTTGGTTCTTATAACTATATACGGCTAATTATAAAGGGTAGTGACGTTTTAATAGAAGAGTTCTCAACAGCTTTATTCTTTATAATTCGTTGGTTCCTATAACTATATAAGCCTAATTATAAAGGGTAATGAAGGTTTAATAGAAGAGTTCTCAACAGCTTTATTCTTTATTATTCGTTGGTTCCTATAACTATATAAGCCTAATTATAAAGGGTAATGAAGGTTTAATAGAAGAGTTCTCAACAGCTTTATTCTTTATCATTCGTTGGTTCCTATAACTATATAAGCCTAATTATAAAGTGTAATGAAGGTTTAATAGAAGAGTTCTCAACAGCTTTATTCTTTATTATTCGTTGGTTCCTATAACTATATAAGCCTAATTATAAAGGGTAATGAAGGTTTAATAGAAGAGTTCTCAACAGCTTTATTCTTTATTATTCGTTGGTTCCTATAACTATATAAGCCTAATTACACACATACACATACATACGTGTACATAGGTACACATACATACGTAAACATAGGTACACACACACTGTGGTAACCCGGCTCCAGCACATCGCCCCAGGCGGCCCAGGGGCCACCGCTTTGCCCCAGCGGGGGCCCGCATTAGCGCTGGCCCCATTGCGCTGAAATACCTGGAGGAGGAGGAGGAACGCCAGCAGACACGGGACTCCACACACACACACCAAGACACACACACACACCTAGTCACTTTCTCCAAGACACACACACGACACTCACATACGCACAATCACACACACAAAGACACACACGACACACACAATCACACACACACGACATACACCAAGACACACACACACACACACAATCACACTCACACACGGCACACACACTAAGACACACACACTAAGACACACACACACACACCTAGTCACTTTCTCCAAGACACACACACGACACTCACATACACACAATCACACACAAAGACACACACGACACTCACATACACACAATCACACACACAAAGATACACATGACACACAATCACACACACACAACATACACCAAGACACACACATGCACACAATCACACACACACACACACACACACCACACACATATATACTCACACTCACACTCACTTACACACAAACACACACAATCACACAAACAAAGACACACACGACACACACAATCACACACACACGACATACACCAAGACACACACACACTCTCACACTCACACTCACACTCACACAATCACACACACACACACACACACACACACACACACACACACACACTCAAATACACACACACACTCACAAGTAGTATATATGAGTTCCCATTTAGACCTAAAACAAAACCAATCCACATCCGGTCACATAAAGCGGAAGTAACACTTAGACTCAACCGGAAGTGGGACAGCATCCTGTCTGACCAGGGCTGACCAGGGCTTACCAGGGCTGACCAAACGACCAAGCTGACCAAACGGAAGTGTATTCCTGCTCAATAAAGTAAACATCCGCTTTGTTAAAAAAAAAAAAAGCAAGAGGGCCCGGAAGTGTCTGTGGTGCCTGTGTTAACGGAAGAGGCCCTGAGGCGCCGGTGAGTCTGAGGCGCCGGTGGGTCTGAGGCGCCGGTGGGTCTGAGGCGCCGGGGGGTCTGAGGGGAAAGGGTGGGGGTCTGAGGTGCCATGGGTGGTGGGTGTAGAACTCATTCTCCCTGGTGTTGAATTTATGTGGAAAATAGCCTTTTTCCACGTCATCAAAACCAAGAGCAGACGGCGTTTTAGCCAGACTCATGGGGAGAAAGCTAAACGAGTCGATCCACCTCTGCTGGTATGTCTTATCAATCATTAGGATAACTCTACTGCCTCGCATGGTCAGTAAGGGCGTAATACCCTGTTTGGTGAAATAATCCAACATGATGTAGCTGTCAAATCCAGATGCATTGTGTGCTATGAACGTATGACAATTGTATCGTTTTGCTCTATAGCGCTTGACAAAACTTTGCAACACAATCTGCACCACTAGCATACCACTTTTGGCCATCAAACGACATAGCTGACACAAAGTGTGATTCGTGTCTATCCTCATGATAGCGCGTCTCAAAATCATAAAAAATTTAATTACTTTTTGGGGCTTCAGAAGTAAGAGGCTGAATGTAGCACTCGTGATCTGTATCACTGATTAGACCTTCACCACAATGTTTGCACTTTTCTGTACAACACCGATGGGCAGGGCCATCATCAGTAGTCTTACTACGGGCTACAAGATACTGTCTACAACACTTGTCGCAATACTTGGCCTGGTTACAGGGTACTATGTCGTATGCTGCTGACTTTTGTTTGTGAGTGTCATAACAGTGCTTTGAACGACAAATACGACAACAGTCCTTACACTTTATCGTACTGCCTCCTCGCCCGTTACATACTGTCAAGCAGACATTGCAGTACAATGAAGATTTGTGCATTTGAACTGACTGACATGTTTTGTAACAATATTCACACACATGTTGTGCACCCAAGAAAGCATTCTTGTTTTCTATGAGATGGTAGTGGTTGTCATGTAGGTACAGCCAGATTGTTTTTGTGTGCTGTTCAGGACAGGTCTGAAACAAGTCTAGCTTCTTGAAAGTAGCATTGTGATGAAATATCAATATTTTTGCATCTATATGCTTCTCAAAATTGGATACATCAGAAAAACCAACCTGATGACCGGGGTCATAACCTAGGGCTGTGTGTAATTCTAGGGCATATGCCATTTTAGCCTGTTCAGACGCTGACCCCACTTTAGCCGTCAGCTCATCAGTATGAAAATGTGCTAAACATAGTGAGAAACACAGATTGTTGTGTGTGTTGTTGGGTGTGTGGAGACTTAGTTTTTTCTTGCGTATGATTTCGTCATAGGGTATGGATTTTAGCTTGAGACGGGTGCCCCCCCTTTTATTATGAGCACACGTGATAACAAACTCTAAGGCATCGTCTGTCAAACTTGCGTCATTACTCTGTATGACCTGGGCTATCTGTTCTAAAAACAAATCAGCATCGTAATCGTCCCCAACCGTGAGTACAGCCTGTACATCACTGGCCAGTGACGGACACCGCAGGGTAACGTTTAAAACGCTTCCACTATCAGTACTCTGAGTGCACTGTGTTATTACATCTGTCAGCCGCTCTCTGATAAAATTAGGCACTTCTTCTAAATTTTCCAGAGGGATGCTTCTTAGATCTACAGGCTGTCTAACCTCAAAACCATTAAAGTAGGGGAATGATCGTGTACGTGACTCATCTCTAGACCCCTCATCGGAGAGAACACCGCCAGTCTGTATAAATACATCCTCATTTACATCAGACGTAGCATGCACATCATCATCATCATCATCAGACCTACATCCAACCTGTTTTGGATCTTGCTCTACACCCCTCATGGCCACCACCACCTCAGTACCCTCGTCAACACTATCACCATTAGCACAGCTGTCGGCATACGTTGGACCATCCATACGCTCTATATGACGGCTTCTCTGGTCAGTTTTGACTATAGACTCTCGAGCCCTACGCATATACCCCTCCATCCTTTTAAAAACAGACGCATATAGCTGATCGGATGGGAGTACCGAATCATGGTCGCAAAGCCTATGATCCTGTTGGGGATCACCATCAAAACTACGCAGCATCTCCTCAAGACACGCATCCATAATGTTTCCATTCTCAACAACATCACTAGACTCAGGTACACTGCGTTTACATCTCTTCTCGGGGTTGCCGTCTACAGATTTGAATTTTCTTTTTCTGGGACTCATTGTGTATTTATAGTTATTTATAATATATATATATATATATATATATATATAATTATATAATAAAACGTCTATATGTAACGCATGCCTGCACAACCAACCACCCAAAAAATAAATAAAATAAAAAATAAAAAATAAAAAAATAAAAATTAAACAACACCAATAATATTATTTTAAAAACTATTTAATAAAAAGAAAACGCCATAGAAAAAAGAAAACAGCTGTACCAAAAGTTAAAAAACAGATATTTTCAATCCACATCAATGTATTTCAAAATGCATCTGTATCAGACCTGATGCCTATTCACATGAGTCTCTTAAGCATTGTGTTTTTTGCAATGTTTTTCTGCATGCCTTGGATGATTACCATCATACCCTCAATAGTGGCGTTATGGTCACGCACCGTTTTAGCCACATACACCCCCTTGCTATAACGATGATGCATCATCCTTGCCTGTATATCGACATGAGCCCTTAAATCATTCACCGTCTTTACTAGGGTGTCAACAGTAGTATGTAAACCATTCACCGTCTTTCCCTGTATGTCAACAGTAGCAAGTAAACCATTCACCGTCTTTCCCTGTATGTCATATAAAGACTTCAGCTTAGCATGGTCCAAGTTGCATTGCTCTGACCTGTTTTCTTGAGGCCGTGTAGCTTCTTGGACAGAATGCACAACAGAGTTGTTGTTGTGGGTAATCGCTGTCCCCTGGTGAGCCTGTCCCTCCGAGGTAACTGCAGTTATGACGCTAGGGGGCTGGTCCTCTCCAAAGTCGTTGGCATCCCAGAATTTGATTTCTTCGTCCGTCCACAGTTCGGGCTGGGAGTTCAGATGAGCGCCACCACGGCCTGTGTAATCGTTATCTGTTCGAAACATGGGATGAATATATTAGTGTGTTATCTAGCGGAATAGTGAATAGTTTTACAGTAAAATGGCTTACCATGAGCTGCAGTCAGACAATGAGACACGTCTTGATGGTCTGCCGTCTTCTCATGCACCACTTCATGAACCGAGGGTTCGACAGCTCCAACGGGTTTGCTAGCGACTAGTGTTAGTATCTGTTGGATCGTGTCATCGGTTAGCTGTCCGTATCCCCGGCTTCTGATGGCTATCGGTGGAGGTAATGTATTTGTTAAAACAGATGGCCCTGTTTTTATACCTCTTACATACCGGGGTTTGGACTGTTTAGCTGCATGAAAAAAAGCATAAGACCGATAGAAAAACACATTAGAACAAACACATATAGTTATAGCATCGTATAACAGCAATTATCATTTATTAAACATAAAACATGTTTTGTTAGCTTACCACCGCTAGTAGACGCCCCCTCGTTGGTTTTAAAGTTAGCCACCTTGGTATCAGCTCGTTGATTCTTCCTCACATACGGTGTATCAAACAAACCTACCACATAACAGGTAACCAATCAGTCACCTAGTATATGCATGTATAAACGATAATGAATAGCATAATATGGGTATATGATTACTACATACATGCGCGGTGATCCTCAGGATACCTCTTAGAGCCAACCGTATCCTCTTTGTCACCTAACAATGTACAACTTTATCAGACAAATATAAGACAGTTACACAGTGGCATTGACCTGATATGTATAATGATATGACTATGTTTTAGGATATACTCACAGTAGATTAACGGCATGGTGGCAGTTTAGATCTCTGTTCCGTTCAAAAACATGTGTCTTATAAAGAGATGTCGGCCTGCTCTCGTCTACACAGCATATCATTGCGTAACGCCTCCCTAACTATAACCCTTGTTCATTGGTTCTAAAACAAAACGTTTGATTTCATTGTATGTCGACAACCAATACCCTATGTTTGAAAACCCCGCTTCACACACACACACACACACACACACACACACACACACACACACACACACACACACACACACACACACACACACACACACACACACACACACACCAACCCTAAACACATCTCCACGCTTGACCCCTACCCTTTCCCCCTGCCCCTTTGAAGATAGCCCCTGTTTCACACTTTTATTTGATTTCAATGTATGTCGACAACCAAGACTATATGTTTTGAAAACCCCGCTTCACACACACACACACCCACTTTTAAAAATGCCCCCACCCCGGATGTCACACACTCACACACACACACACACACACACACACACACACACACACACACACACACACACACACACACACACATGCCCCCACCATCCCATAAACACCTCTCCACGCTTGACCCCCACCCTTTCCCCCTGCCCCATTGAAGATAGCCCCTGTTTAATCCTTTTGTTTGATTTCAATGTATGTCGACAACCAAGACTATATGTTTTGAAAACCCCGCTTCACACACACACACACCCACTTTTAAAAATGCCCCCACCCCGGATGTCACACACTCACACACACACACACACACACACACACACACACACACACACATGCCCCCCACCATCCCATAAACACCTCTCCACGCTTGACCCCCACCCTTTCCCCCTGCCCCATTGAAGATAGCCCCTGTTTAATCCTTTTGTTTGATTTCAATGTATGTCGACAACCAAGACTATATGTTTTGAAAACCCCGCTTCACACACACACACACACACACACACACACACACACACACACACACACCATCCCATAAACACCTCTCCACGCTTGACCCCCACCCTTTCCCCATGCCCCCCCCTTTTTAAGATAGCCCCTGTTTAATCCTTTCCCCTCAGACACACCGGAGCCACACACTCACTTCCGGAGCCTCAGACACACCGGATCCTCAGGCAACGCAGGCAACGCAGGCATCGCAGGCATCACAGGCATCACAGGCATCACAGCCACTTCCGGAGCATTCTGCCTATTCTAACTAAACGGATGTTTAACAAAACGGATGTTTAGCAGGAATACAACTTCCGCTCAACATGGTTAACATTGGGCATCAGTGGTCAACACCGGTCAACACTGGGACAGACCGGATGTTGTATGTGTGGTTTCCGCTTTGATCTGACCTATGACCTGGGTGTGGCTTTTTCTCGAAAGGGGGTTACTTATATACTACTCACGCACAGACACACACACGCACATAAACCCCCCACCCACACACACACACAAATGCACACATGCACACACACACACACACACACACACAAACACCCCCCCCACACACACAAACACCCCCCCACACACACACACACACACACACACACAAATACCCCCCCCCACACACACACACAAACACACGCACACATGCACACACACAGGCACCCACGCACACACACACACACACACACACACAAACCGCCCCCCCCCCACACACACACACACACACACACACACATGCACACACACATGCACCCACGCACACACACACACACGCACATAAACCCCCCCCCCCACACACACACACACGCACACGCACACACACATGCACCCACGCACACACACACACACGCACATAAACCCCCCCTTCCCACACACACACACACGCACACATGCACACATGCACACATGCACACACATGCACACACGCACATGCACAGACACACACACACAGAGTAATGTACACACAGATATATTCATACTGCCTGGCCATCATTCACAGTCTCCCTACGGTCTGCAGAATCCCTCCCCATCTTCAAGAAATATCTGAAGACCTCTACTGAGAACACCTCAATAACTGATTAATGGTACTGCCCTTGCATATTTATTATTCCTGTATTATACACATACACACTCATACAGTAATACATACAGTAATAGATACAGTAATACATACATACACGTACAGTAATACAGTAACACATACAGTCACACATCCCCGGCACGCACAGACGATATTATATATCTAATTATATTTAAAGATATGTTCATATTAATTACAAACATTATGTAATTGTGTTAAATCCATAAGTCCACTTGATATCACTTCAGTTAAATGAGTAGCCTTTATTAAAATACTAAAATGTGGATAAAAAAAAACATTGCACTACCACTAATAATAAGTAATGAAAATACTAAACTTGTGTTCTGCTCCCTAAAGCTACTTTGCTACTCTTGTTCCACGTATATTACGAACGTATTTCATGACATACACAACTACTTGAGTTGCCTAGTAATAGTCCGTACCTCATGGCCGTAATCACTAGAACATACACATGTTGTTATTTAGGAGAATAAATCTGTCTATGCGGTCGCTGGTTCATCAGGTTGGTCACTTTGGCTAACAACATTTGCTAAATGTAAATCTTAAATGTATGTAGATGAAAACATCTTTTTTTACTGGATTATTTCTTTTAAATTCTCTAAAAAGGGCACCTACCAAATCTTCTCTTCCTGATCTCTTCCTGGTCCAAAGACGTGTCCTCAGGTTCCTCAGGGAGTCCAGGGTCCAAAGACGTGTCCTCAGGTTCCTCAGTGGGTCCAGGGTCCAGTTCATAGATGCGGTCCATGGTTCCTCTCTGTCAGCTTCCACTGCTTCTGCTCTCAGGCTTCAGCTCTGCTATATCAGATGGAAAAACGTCACATGTTTGAATTCTGACCAATCATCAGCTTGTCATCTGAACCATCAGTGTCAGGAAATGTTTTTCTTACACTCTTATCAGTTTTGCTGACGTTGTCTATGTGTGTTTTGTGTGTGTGTGTGTGTGTGTGTGTGTCTGTGGCCTAAAAGGCAGTTATATTTAAAGCTTTAAATGATGCTTATCATTTGTGTGAAGACTATCTGTTCTACTAACGTCATCATAGACAGCGGCTCAGGGTTACATATATAAAGAATACATAGATATGTCATGTTGTTTTACTTTTATTCATTCTAACATACATAATTAACATCCACACAAACCAGTTTTATATTGAACCTCATTCACTCATGTTTCTATTATTTTGACCTCAGTTATGTTTCTTCCATTGGTTCTCCACTACCTGTTTTATTATTTATAATAAATAAATAAAACACATTTCTGTGAAAACTCTGTGTTTCTGTTTTCTGCGTTCATTTTAAGTAAAACATTTATAAGCTGTCTGTTGGGGAAACTCTCCGGCCATCCGAGCAGCCATGCAACACCATATCCCATCAGGTCAATCAGTTTAGAACGCCCAAGACCACAGATCTGAAGGGCTTCACAGGCCGCGTTATAGAGATGAGGAGAGAGAGAGAGATGAGGAAGGAGATGGGGAGAGAGAACTGACGAAAGAGAGAGAGGGGAGAAGAAGAGAGAGACAGAGAGAGCTAAGAAGAGAGAGACAGAGAAAGCAAAGGAGAGAGAGACAGAGACCTGAGAGGAGAGAGAGACAGCTGAGGAAAGACAGACAGACAGAGAGCTGAGGAAAGAAAGAGACAGAGAGCTGAGGGAAGAAAGACAGAGACAGCCAGAGAGCTGAGGAAAGAACGAGACAGACAGACAGAGTCAGAATATAACTGACACAGAGACACTGAGGAACCCCACCCATCGAGAAAACCAATTTAACTGAAACGCAGGCCACACACACACACACACACACACACACAACCACACAAACACAGTTACTGTTCTGGATGTACAGTAAATATGTTAAATGTCTTCTGATATGGAACCTTGAGGTGTAATAACCTCAAGGTTGTTGAATACTCTATTCTGATTGGTCAATTGGACGCTATTCCTAAACATAGAATGGAATGGACTGTTTTTTGGAAGCACACAAAAACAGACAATTATTTTAATACATTTTTTATCATTTCAAAACATAACTACATATTGTTTCTGTGGATTCTGTTTGAAGAGCGGAAGTGAAATCAAGACTTCATGACCTCCTCATCTATTATTTCCATGTCTCTCTGACCCAGAGAAAGTAACTGAAGGGGACGGGGTCACGGATCACTCTGGGTTCTGAAGGTTCAAGTGACGTCTAGGTTAAAGGGGAGCATGCGTACTACTCAACTTATTTATCTTCTGATCATGTATTTCATTCTGCACCGCTGCCTCTCCAGATATGTACAGCTACAGGACGCTACACCGTGAGTCTTATCTGGGATCTGTGGTTGTGTGGCGTGTGTGTGCGTAGTCTTGTGTTTTTTTTTTCATGTCATCAGAATAATTATTGAATGTATTTGTGCAATATGTTCTCGGCCAGGGCAACACGTCCCATCAGGTCAATCCGTTTAGAACGCCCTTGACCACAGATCTGAAGGGCTTCACAAGCCGCGTTATAGAGATGAGGAGAGAGAGAGAGACAGTGAGCTTGACCACAGATCTGAAGGGCTTCACAGGCCGCGATATAGAGATGAGGAGAAAGAGAGAGACGGTGAGCTTGACCACAGATCTGAAGGGCTTCACAGGCCGCGTTATAGAGATGAGGAGAGAGAGAGAGACAGTGAGCTTGACCACAGATCTGAAGGGCTTCACAGGCCGCGTTATAGAAATGAGGAGAGAGAGAGAGACAGTGAGCTTGACCACAGATCTGAAGGGCTTCACAGACCGCGTTATAGAGATGAGGAGAGAGAGAGAGACAGTGAGCTTGACCACAGATCTGAAGGGCTTCACAGGCCGCGTTATAGAGATGAGGAGAGAGAGAGAGACAGTGAACTTGACCACTGATCTGAAGGGCTTCACAGGCCGCGTTATAGAGATAAGGAGAGAGAGAGAGCTGAGGAAGGAAAGGGGGACAGAGAACTGAGGAAAGAGAGAGAGAGAGGGGGAAAGAGAGACAGAGAGCTGAGAGGAGAGAGAACTGAGGAAAGAGAGAGAGGGGGAGAGGAAGAGAGAAACAGAGAGAGCTAAGGAGAGAGAGGTCCAGTGTGAGTTCACAGGCATCTGACGGGAGAACAAGACATGATTAGGCTGCTAAATCTTTACTGTTGTTGTTAATGATAAACATTAAACAGTATTATTAGTATTATATTTAAAATGTAATATGAAATACATGTATCATTATAGTCATGATTATTTGGTTGTTATGTCTAATATAATAAACTGAATCAAATAATAATAATAAAAATAACAATAATAAATAATTTATAATAAAATATAAATAACTATTGAAGATTATTTAAAATAATAGCCCTACTAATAAGGCTATAAACAAAATACTTTCTAATAGAATATGAAATACACACATAACTATTATTAATAATGTTTGTATCATTATTATGACATGATTATGTCAAACAATAATACTAATTATCATAATTCCTCAATAAAAATATAACAATAATACCTATTAGATGTTATACAAGTATGATTAATTTGATGGTTAACAATATTAATAAACTGTTGCTGTCAGACCACTTTCATTAAAAGTAAGATATTCATAAGCCAGGGCAACATGTTTGTATTTGGCTGTATGGCTCTGTTGGGTAAACTGGTATAGATCTCACAGGCTGTTTTCTCACACCCAGTAACTTATGTATCTTCTGATCATGCATTTCATTCTGCACTGCTGCGTCTGCAGATATGTATAGCTACAGGACGCCACACCGTGAGTCTTATCTGTTGTGTGGCGTGTGTGTGCGTAGTCTTGTGTTTTATTTCCATGTCATCAGAATAATTATTGAATGTATTTGTGCAATATGTTCTCGGCCAGGGCAACACGTCCCATCAGGTCAATCAGTTTAGAACGCTCTTGGCCACAGATCTGAAGGGCTTCACAGGCCGCGTTATAGAGATGAGGAGAGAGAGAGAGACAGTGAGCTTGACCACAGATCTGAAGGGCTTCACAGGCCGCGTTATAGAGATGAGGAGAGAGAGAGAACTGAGGAAGGAGAGGGGGAGAGAGAACTGAGGAAAGAGAGAGAGGGAGAGGGAGAGAGAGACAGAGAAAGACAGCGAGAGAGCTGAGAAAAGAGAGAGGGGGAGAGGGGGAGAGGGAGAGAGAGACAGAGAGCTGAGGAAAGAGAGAGACAGAGAGATAGAGACAGCGAGAATGCTGAGGAAAGAGAGAGGGTGAGGGAGAGAGGGAGATAGAGAAAGAGAGATACAGTGAGAGAGTTGAGGAAAGAGAGAGAGACAGAGAGACAGCGAGAGCGCTGAGGAAAGAGAGATAGAGAGAGACAGACAGAGAGAGAGACAAGTGAGGAAGGAGAGGTGGGAGAGAGTTGAGGAAGGGGATGGAGAGAGAGCTGAGAGGAGAGAGAGAGACAGAGAGCTGAGGAAAGAGAGACTTAGAGAGACAGAAAGAGAGCTAAGGAAAGAAAGTAAGATAGAGAGAGACAGAAGGAGAGCTGAGTAAAGAGAGAGACAGAGAGAGAGACAGCGAGAGGGCTGAGAAAGGAGAAAAGGAGAGAGCTGAGGAAGAAGAGGGGGCGAGAGCTGAGGAAGGAGAGATCTGAGGAAAGGGGTAGAGGGAGACAGGGAGACAGAGAGACAGATCTGAGAGAGAGAGGCAGAGAGCTGAGGAGAGAGAGAGAGGCAGAGAGAGACATCTGAGCAAAGAGAGAGAGAGGCAGAGAGAGAGCTGAGGAAAGAGAGAGAGAGAGACTATAACTGATAGAGACACTGAGGCACCACACCTCCATAACCCAAACGCAGGGAGGAGGTCCTCCTGGGTGAAGGTGGACTGGAAGGTGTGGATGTGTGTCAGTGTGTCTGAGGACCATCCTACATCTGGGGACACTCTGTAGAAGGACAGAGTGCCAGCAGGCCGGTCCAGATACACTCCTACTCTGTTAGAGTCAGGAGGGGGGAGATGTATGTCTGTTCTACTACCGTTGTACCAGGCAATGTAACCATCATCATGACAAACAAGACTCCAGGACTTGTTGTTCCCTCCAAGGCTGTCATCACCCCCTCCTCTGCTTGTGATTCCTCTGTATGCCACTCCTATAACAACAGCTCCTTCCCACTCTACCTCCCAGTAACAGCGGCCAGTCAGACCCTCTCTACACAACACCTGGTACCAGTAGTCAAATCTCTCTAGAATATAGTAAGTAGCATAGTGAACATGTCTAGGAGTCCACTACCGAGTTCTATTCATATTTATATAACTTAACTCAGCACACTATGAGAACAGCAGAATTAGTGTGTTTTGCTGACGTAGTCTATGTGTGTGTGTGTGTGTGTGTGTGTGTGTGTGTGTGTGTGTCTGTGTGTGTCTGTGGTCTAAAAGGCAGTTCTATTGAAAGCTTTAAATGATGCTTATCATTTGTTTGAAGACTATTTGTCACACTAACGTCATCATAGACAGCGGCTCAGGGTTACATATATAAAGAATACATAGATATGTCATGTTGTTTTACTTTTAATCATTCTAACATACATAATTAACATCCACACAAACCAGTTTTATGTTGAAACTCATTCAGTCATGTTTCTATTATTTTGACCTCAGTTATGTTTCTTTCATTGGTTCTCCACTACCTGTTTTAGTATTTATAATAAATAAATAAAAGCCCTTTTTGTCACAACTCTGTATTACTGTTTCCTGCGTTCAGTCCCTCACAAACATAATGAACATTATCGTGGATTTCACATCACATTCAAATACATTGTGGAGTGTGTGTGGTTGATGGGTGAAGCAGCCTCACCTGGCCCGAGTCACACTGATTAGACTCTGGCTGGGTGATGCTGCACACCTGTGGTGCATTGACCAATCAAGGCTCACAGGTTAAACCAGCCGTCACCACACACACACACACACACACACACACACACACACACACACACACACACACACACACACACACACACACACACACACACACACACACACACACACACACACACACACACACACACACACACACACACACACACACACACACACACACACACACTCTCTGGGAGCTCGGACATGCTGGTACTGAACACCTGCTCTGACTGGTACAACTCTACAACAAACCGTTTTACTCAACATCAACCTGTGTCCTGGTCGTGGGAGGAGCCCAGTAAAGCCACCTAGGTGGTGTGTAGCATGCACATTGCTACAACATTCATTTAGCGGATGCTTTTGTCCAAAGCAAATTACAAGATGTGCATTCAATGAAGATACAACCCTAAAAGTGCAAGAATCATACCAGCACAAGCAATTCAGAATCTGATTCATCCCTTTATGTACTCTTTAATTATGTTTTATGTTTAAATCTCTCTAGACCAACAGAGTGAGTTACAAACGATGACTTAGAGAGCCTAGACAGACTCTAGCCCTTCAAGTGTGTCGTGTGTATCTCACAGGATGTTTCCTCACACCCAGGAGCTTGAGTTATCTTCTGATCATGCATTTCATCATCTGCACCGCTGCGTCTCCAGATATGTATAGCTACAGGATGCTACACCGTGAGCCTTGCTATCTGGCGTGTGTGGGCGTAATCACGTGTTTGGTTTTTCCCGGTCATCAGAATAATTATTGAATATATTTGTGCTTAATGTTCTGAGAAGCCCGCCTCAGAGCTGGTGGCCCTTTACCTAGTTCAGAACATCTGGTTCAGAACATCTGGTTCAGCACATCTGGTTCAGTACACCGATTGCAGTGGCTTTACAACAACATTATTCTCAGTTTAGTCAGACCACTTTCATTTAAAGTACAATATTTATATAATGCCACCAGTGTGATAATGTGTAAATAAGTAAATACACGTCTGTATTTGGAGGGCGTTATAGAGATGAGGAAAGAGAGAGAGCTGAGGAATGAGATGGGGAGAGAGAACTGAGGAAAAAGAGAGAGGGGGAGAGAGACAGAGAGAGAGACAGCGAGAGAGCTGAAGAAAGAGAGAGAGAGCTGAGGAAGGAGAGGGGGAGAGAGATCTGAGGTAAGAGAGAGAGGGGAGAGAGACAGAGAGACAACTGAGGAAAGAGTGGGGGTGAGAGCTAATGAAAGAGAGAGAGAGAGCTGAGGAAAGAGAGAGAGGGGGGGTGAGGGAGAGGGAGAGACAGTGAGAGAGCTGTCGAAAGAGAGCGAGAGAGAGCTGTCGAAAGAGAGCGAGAGAGCTGAGGAATGAGAGAGGGGGAGAAATAGCTGAGGAAAGAGAGAGAGAGGGAGTCAGACAGAGAGAGAGACAGAAACAGATGAGGTCAGAGAGAGAAAGAGAGAGAGACCAAGAGAGAGAGAGACAGAGAGCTGAGAAAAAAGAGAGAGACAGACTTTAACTGACAAAGAGTTGATTACATGATTAGGCTGCTAAACCTTTATTGTTGTGGCTCTAACAGAGTAGGAGTGTATCTGGACCGGCCTGCTGGCACTCTGTCCTTCTACAGAGTGTCCCCAGATGTAGGAGGGTTCTCAGACACACTGACACACATCCACACCTTCCAGTCCACCTTCACCCAGGAGGACCTCCACCCTGGGTTTAGGTTATGGGGTGGTGCTTCAGTGTCTCTTTGTCAGTTATAGTCTCTCTCCTTCCTCAGCTCTCTCAGTCTCTCTCTGCCCCTCTCTCTTTCCTCATCTCTCTCACGGTCTTGCTCTCTCTGTCTCTCTCTGTCTCCCTCTCCTTCTCTCCCTCTCTGGCCTTCCTAAGCTCTCTCTGTCTTACTCTCCCCTCTCCTTCCTCAGCTCTCTCCCTCCCCTCTCCTTCCTCAGCTGTCTCTCTTTGTCTCTCTCTGTCTCTCTCTCTGTCTGTCCCTGTCTCTGTCTCTCTCTCTCTGTCTCTCTTTCTCTCTGTCTCTCTTCCTCTCCCCATCTCTCTCTTTCCTCAGCTCTCTCTCTCTTTCCTCAGCACTCTCGCTGTCTCTCTCTCTCTGTCTCTCTCTCCCTCTCGCTCTCTTTCCTCAGCTCTCTCACTGTCTCTCTCTCTCTCTGTCTGTCTGTCTGTCTGTCTGTCTGTCTGTCTGTCTGTCTGTCTGTCTGTCTGTCTCTCTCTCTCTCTCTCTCTCTCTTTCCTCAGCTCTCTGGCTGTCTCTCTCTGTCTCTCTTTCTCTCTGTCTCTCTCTCCCTCACCCTCTCTCTTTCCTCAGCACTGTCGCTGTCTCTATCTCTCTGTCTCTCTCTTTCCTCAGCTCTCTGTCTCTCTCTCCCTCTCCCCCTCTCTCTTTCATCAGCTCTCTTGCTGTCTTTCTCTGTCTCTGTCTCCCTCTCCCCCTCTCTCTCCTTCCTCAGTTCTCTCTCCCCCTCTCCTTCCTCAGCTCTCTCTCTCTCCTCATCTCTATAACGCGGCCTGTGAAGCCCTTCAGATCTGTGGTCAAGCTCACTGTCTCTCTCTCTCTCCTCATCTCTATAACGCGACCTGTGAAGCCCTTCAGATCTGTGGTCAAGCTCACTGTCTCTCTCTCTCTCCTCATCTCTATAACGCGGCCTGTGAAGCCCTTCAGATCTGTGGTCAAGCTCACTGTCTCTCTCTCTCTCTCCTCATCTCTATAACGCGGCCTGTGAAGCCCTTCAGATCTGTGGTCAAGCTCACTGTCTCTCTCTCTCTCCTCATCTCTATAACGCGGCCTGTGAAGCCCTTCAGATCTGTGGTCAAGCTCACTGTCTCTCTCTCTCTCCTCATCTCTATAACGCGGCCTGTGAAGCCCTTCAGATCTGTGGTCAAGCTCACTGTCTCTCTCTCTCTCCTCATCTCTATAACGCGGCCTGTGAAGCCCTTCAGATCTGTGGTCAAGGGCGTTCTAAACTGATTGACCTGATGGGACGTGTTGCCCTGGCCGAGAACATATTGCACAAATACATTCAATAATTATTCTGATGACATGGAAAAATAAAGACAAGACTACGCACACACACACGCCACACAACCACAGATCCCAGATAAGACTCACGGTGTAGCGTCCTGTAGCTATACATATCTGGAGAGGCAGCGGTGCAGAATGAAATGCATGATCAGAAGATACATAAGTTGCGTAGTATGCATGCTCCCCTTTAACCTAGACGTCACTTGAACCTTCAGAACCCAGAGTGATCCGTGACCCCGTCCCCTTCAGTTACTTTCTCTGGGTCACAGAGACATGGAAATAATAGATGTGGAGGAGGTCATGAAGTCTTGATTTCACATTCGCTCTTCAAACAGAATCCACAGAAACAATATGTAGTTGTGTTTTAAAATGATTAAAGATTAATTAAAATAATTGTCTGTTTTTGTGTGCTTCCAAAAAATAGTCCATTCCATTCTACGTTTAGGAATAGCGTCCAATTGACCAATCAGAATAGAGTATTCAACAACCTTGAGGTTATTACACCTCAAGGTTCCATATCAGAAGACATTTAACATATTTACTGTACATCCAGAAAAGTAACAATGTGTGTGTGTGTGTGTGTGTGTGTGTGTGTGTGTGTGTGTGTGTGTGTGTGTGTGTGTGTGTGTGTGTGTGGCCTGCGTTTCAGTTAAATTGGTTTGTAGATGGGTGGGGTTCCTCAGTGTCTCTGTGTCAGTTATATTCTGTCTCTGTCTGTCTGTCTCATTCTTTCCTCAGCTCTCTGGCTGTCTCTGTCTTTCTTTCCTCAGCTCTCTGTTTCTTTCTTTCCTCGGCTCTCTGTTTCTTTCTTTCCTCAGCTCTCTGTCTCAGTCTCTCTCTTTCTTCAGCTGTCTCTCTCTCCTCTCAGCTCTCTGTCTCTCTCTCCTTAGCTTTCTCTGTCTCTCTCTTCTTAACTCTCTGTCTCTCTCTCCTTCTCCCCCTCTCTCTCTTTCCTCAGTTCTCTCTCCTCTCAGCTCTCTGTCTCTCTCTCCCCCTCTGTCTCTCTTTCCTCAGTTCTCTAGCTGTCTCTCTCTCTCTATATCTCTCTTTCCTCAGCTCTCTCTATCCTCAGCTCTCTGTCTCTCTCCTCAGCTCTCTCTGTCTCTCTCTTCTTAACTCTCTGTCTAACTCTCTCTCTCCCCCTCTCTCTCTTTCCTCAGTTCTCTCTCCCCCTCTCCTTCCTCAGCTCTCTATCTCTCTCTCCTCATCTCTACATCGCGGCTTGTGAAGCCCTTCAGATCTGTGGTCAAGCTCACTGTCTCTCTCTCTCTCTCCTCATCTCTATAACGCGGCCTATGAAGCCCTTCAGATCTGTGGTCAAGCTCACTGTCTCTCTCTCTCTCCTCGTCTCTATAACGCGGCCTGTGAAGCCCTTCAGATCTGTGGTCAAGCTAACTGTCTCTCTCTCTCTCCTCATCTCTATAACGCGGCCTGTGAAGCCCTTCAGATCTGTGGTCAAGCTCACTGTCTCTCTCTCTCTCCTCATCTCTATAACGCGGCCTGTGAAGCCCTTCAGATCTGTGGTCAAGCTCACTGTCTCTCTCTCTCTCCTCATCTCTATAACGCGGCCTGTGAAGCCCTTCAGATCTGTGGTCAAGCTCACTGTCTGTCTCTCTCTCCTCATCTCTATAATGCGGCCTGTGAAGCCCTTCAGATCTGTGGTCAAGCTCACTGTCTCTCTCTCTCTCCTCATCTCTATAACGCGGCCTGTGAAGCCCTTCAGATCTGTGGTCAAGCTCACTGTCTCTCTCTCTCCTCATCTCTATAACGCGGCCTGTGAAGCCCTTCAGATCTGTGGTCAAGGGCATTTAAAACTGATTGACCTGATGGGACGTGTTGCCGTGGCCGAGAACATATTGCACAAATACATTCAATAATTATTCTGATGACATGGAAAAATAAACACAAGACTACGCACACACACACGCCGCACAACCACAGATCCCAGATAAGACTCACGGTGTAGCGTCCTGTAGCTATACATATCTGGAGAGGCAGCGGTGCAGAATGAAATGCATGATCAGAAGATACATAAGTTGCGTAGTATGCATGCTCCCCTTTAACCTAGACGTCACTTGAACCTTCAGAACCCGGAGTGATCCGTGACCCCGTCCCCTTCAGTTACTTTCTCTGGGTCACAGAGACATGGAAATAATAGATGTGGAGGAGGTCATGAAGTCTTGATTTCACATTCGCTCTTCAAACAGAATCCACAGAAACAATATGTAGTTGTGTTTTGAAATGATTAAAAATTAATTAAAATAATTGTCTGTTTTTGTGTGCTTCCAAAAAATAGTCCATTCCATTCTTTGTTTGGGAATAGTGTCCAATTGACCAATCAGAATAGAGTATTCAACAACCTTGAGGTTATTACACCTCAAGGTTCCATATCAGAAGACATTTAACATATTTACTGTACATCCAGAAAAGTAACAATGTGTGTGTGTGTGTGTGTGTGTGTGGCCTGCGTTTCAGTTAAATTGGTTTGTAGATGGGTGGGGTTCCTCAGTGTCTCTGTGTCAGTTATATTCTGACTCTGTCTGTCCGTCTCGTTCTTTCCTCAGCTCTCTGGCTGTCTCTGTCTTTCTTCCCTCAGCTCTCTGTTTCTTTCTTTCCTCAGCTCTCTGTCTGTCGCTCTCTTTCCTCAGCTGTCTCTCTCTCCTCTCAGCTCTCTGTCTCTCTCTCCTTAGCTTTCTCTGTCTCTCTCTGTCTCTCTCTCCCTCTCCCCCTCTCTCTTTCCTCAGTTCTCTCTCCTCTCAGCTCTCTGTCTCTCTCTCCCCCTCTCCTTCCTCAGCTCTCTCTCTTTCCTCAGCTCTCTCGCTGTCTTTCTCTGTCTCTCTCTTCTTAACTCTCTCTGTCTTTCTCTCCCCCTCTCTCTCTCTGTCCTCATCTCTATAACGCGGCCTGTGAAGCCCTTCAGATCTGTGGTCAAGCTCACTGTCTCTCTCTCTCTCCTCATCTCTATAACGCGGCCTGTGAAGCCCTTCAGATCTGTGGTCAAGCTCACTGTCTCTCTCTCTCTCTCCTCATCTCTATAACGCGGCCTGTGAAGCCCTTCAGATCTGTGGTCAAGCTCACTGTCTCTCTCTCTCTCTCCTCATCTCTATAACGCGGCCTGTGAAGCCCTTCAGATCTGTGGTCAAGCTCACTGTCTCTCTCTCTCTCCTCATCTCTATAACGCGGCCTGTGAAGCCCTTCAGATCTTTGGTCAAGTTCACTATCTCTCTTTCTCTCTCTCTCTCTCTCGCTCTCTCTTCAGCTCTGTCTCTTTCCTCAGTTCTGTCTCTCTCTGTCTCTCTCCTCAGCTCAACTGATTGACCTGATGGGATATGGTGTTGCATGGCTGCACGGACGGCCGGGGAGTTTCCCCAACAGAGCCATCCCGCCAAATACAGACGTGTTGCCCTGGCTTATAAATATTTTACTTTAAATTAAAGTGGTTGGACTAAACTGTGAATAATGTTGTTGTAAAGACACTGCAATCGGTCTGCAAGTTTCCATCACAGCTTGCACAACAGCAAAGGTGTGTGTGTGTGTGTGTCTGTGGTCTAAAAGGTTATGTATAATGTTTAATGTATAATATTTAAAGCGTGGGTTGTTCCATTAGTTGATGTTAACTCTGATGCTTATCATTTGTGTGAAGACTATCTGTTCTACTAACGTCATCATAGACAGCGGCTCAGGGTTACATATATAAAGAATACATAGATATGTCATGTTGTTTTACTTTTATTCATTCTAACATACTGTGGGAGTGTGTGTGGATGGTGGCTGGTTTAAGCAGCCTCACCTGGCCTGAGTCAGACTGATTGGACTCTGGGGCTGGGTGAGGCTGCACACCTGTTGCACATTGAGCAATCAGTGTGCACAGGTTAAACCAGCCACCACCACACACACTCGAGGAGAGCTCTTCGGGATTGCAGCACGGAGCACCGTCTGCCGGCCTCATCGTATGCAACTTTGACAATAAACCGGGTTTCAACATCACCACCCTGTGTCCAATTGGTTTGGAGGAGCCCGAGGAAAGTCACCTAGGTGGAGTATGGGAGCCACCTAGGTGGCGTGTAGCGTGTACTTTGCTGCAAGTATGTACATGTATGAGTACATGTTTATGTATATATAGTATGTATGTATGAGTACATGTCTATGTATATATAGTATGTACGTGTATGTATGAGTACATGTCTATGTATATATAGTATGTACGTGTATGTATGAGTACATGTCTATGTATATGTAGCATGTACGTGTATGTATGAGTTCATGTCTATGTATATGTAGTATGTACGTGTATGTATGAGTACATGTCTATGTATATATTGTATGTTCCTATATGTATGAGTACATATCTATGTATATGTAGTATGTACGTGTATGAGTACATGTCTATGTATATATAGTATGTACGTGTGTGTATGAGTACATGTCTATGTATATATAGTATACGTGTATGTATGAATACATGTCTATGTATATATAGTATGTACGTGTATGTATGAGTACATGTCTATGTATATATAGTATGTATGTGTATGTATGAGTACATGTCTATGTATATATAGTAAACGTGTATGTATGAGTACATGTCTATGTATATATAGTATGTATGAGTACATGTCTATGTATATATAGTATTATGAACCAGTTCTATGGCTCCAACAGTTAATTTCCAGCCTGTATGTGAGCTCAGCTTGTTCAGTCTGTTGTTCACACAGGTGTCCCTTTGAAGGTTGAGTGCAATGTATGTGTTTTGGGAAATCTAACAGTTTCATATCTTGAAAGGTATTACAAGTATTGCTTAGATATTTCATATGAGTGGTTAGCTCATCGTGCTGAACGTTTTGATGTATATGATATGTGTATAAAGTGTACATATTGAGGGAGTTAATGCAGTGTATACATTTTCCTTGGTTTAAATGTTTTGACTGGGACAGCCACTCACACACACATGGGATTTGCTGTTAAGTTTTACTTTAATTATCTTAAAAACAATATGCACTACTATTTCTAAAGCTATAGCACACTAGTCCACTATAGTACATATCATACGATATGATTTTGTCTTTCTATGTTAGTTTGTAGAGTAGAGGGCACGTGAAAAAGGACAGGAATAAGAAGTATGCAACAGAACATTACTAGTGATGATGATGATGATGAAGAATGGTTCAGCAGCTAATCATGTCTTGTTCTCCCGTCAGATGCCTGTGAACTCACACTGGACCCAAACACAGCCAGCAGAGAACTCTCTCTGTCTGAGGACAGCAGAAAGGTGACGTGGGTTAGAGAGGAGCAGTCGTATCTTGATCACCCAGAGAGATTTGACTACTGGGACCAGGTGTTGTGTAGAGAGGCTCTGACTGGCCGCTGTTACTGGGAGGTAGAGTGGGAAGGAGCTGTTGATATAGGAGTGACATACAGAGGAATCACAAGGAGAGGAAGGGGTGATGACAGCAGGATGTCTGTTTTGAGAACTCTTCAATTAAACCTTCATTACCCTTTATAATTAGGCTTATATAGTTAGAGGAACCAACGAATAATAAAGAAGAAAGCTGTGAGAACTCTTAAATTAAACCTTCATTCCTTTTTATAATTAGGCTTATATAGTTATAGGAAACAACTAATAATAAAGAATAAAGCTGTTGAGAACTCTTCTATTAAACCTTCATTACCCTTTATAATTAGGCTTATATAGTTATAGGAACCAACGAATAATAAAGAATAAAGCTCGACCCCCAATCCAATATTCAACAAAAGAAGAAGAAGAGAGAACAGATCTGTTTATTCAACGGTCACAAAAAAGCAAGTTAAAAGACATTCACTTTTAAACCATGTGTGAATGTCTTTCCAACCCCAACCATAGACATCTTTTAAACATCTTTTCTACGGAAACAAGCTCATTGGGCAACAAGCAAGTGAACAGAAGAAGATAGAGACCCAAACCCACTAAATGAACACAAGACATAATAAAAGGTTCATTCAAGGTAGGTTTGTTAAACTGTATTCATCCTTTCACCACAGTGACTGAATGACTCAGAGAACTGGAGACACACTTGCTGTCACTACACTGTGTCTTGCATTTCAACACCATTACGGTGGAGTTTAGCTTTGGGTGGAGGTGTGTGCAGTGTGGAGGACAGGTGCAGTGATGCACAGCCAACAATAGACCTAACAAAACAATAATCATCTTTAGTTAAGTATTGATTATTTGAATGACTTCAACAGACAGCCCTTATTGTTCCTGGTCTGTTTCCTGGTTTGATCCATGGTGTTTCTGAACGCGATTTTGCCAGATTCGATTTTCTTACCATTTTCCCAACACTGAAGTGTGTGTATGTGTATGTGTGTGTGCGCCTGTGTGTGTCTGTCTGTGTGTGTGCACCTGTGTGTCTGTGTGCTCGCCTGTGTGTGTTTGTGTGGCTGTGTGTGTGTGTGTGTGTGTGTCTGTGTGCGTGCCTGCGTGTGTGCGTGTCTGTGTGAAAAAAATAAACAATGTTAATTAGTTAAATAAGTCACTTCTCTTCCAAGGCGCGGGCATCAACCAGTAGAAACAGAGTGAAGCATTTGAGCCACTGCAGCATTCAGAGTGGCCGTGTTGCACAATGTTAGACTCTGTGTGGACAATGTATGTGGACAAGTAATTTCCTCTTGACAAATTAAGACCCCAGACGTGTGTGTGTGTGTGTGTGTGTGTGTTACAGGAACCATGATGACTTCTAAGAAGGCAGAACCACTTTGCTAGCCGTGGGGGTGGTCAGAATCTTCCATCACCTGAAAACCTTTTCCACAGTGACGGTAACTCTCATCCATCGTATTGATTCTAGTTATTTACACATCGACTCATTCAAAGTGCTCACACATGAATGTGCTCAAATACGAGTGTTCATGCAAACAAGATGCTAATCTGTGTTTAAAGTAAGGAGTCACAGGTTGTTATGAAACCTCTGTGGTTAGGGGAGGACCAGAAGTCTGGTTCAGGAAACAAAGATTTGAAAAAAGGAAGTTTCAAACCCAAACCAAAGTGACACATCATTGAGGCACTTCTCTCTTTCTGGAGACAAAGAACACTTCATAAACCAAATGGTCAGACAGAAACATAAGATGAGTCCAAAGAATATAAATACATTTCTCAGAATGGCCTCTGCTAACACTTCCTAATCTGAAGTAAATTCGGGTGGGGTCTCCAACTGACTATGTTTGGGTGGTGTATCCAACTAACTATGTTTAGGTGGTGTCTCCAACTGACTGTATGTTTGGGTGGTGTATCCAACTGACTGTTTAGGTGGTGTCTCCAACTGACTGTATGTTTGGGTGGTGTATCCAACTGACTATGTTTGGGTGGTGTCTCCAACTGAATGTATGTTTGGGTGATGTCTCCAACTGACAATTATAGTGTGGTGTGTCCAACCGACTATGTTTGGGTGGTGTCTCCAACTGAATGTATGTTTGGGTGATGTCTCCAACTGACAATTATAGTGTGCTGTCTCCAACTGACTATGTTTGGGTGGTGTCTCCAATTGAATGTATGTTTGGGTGGGGTCTCCTAGTGACTGTATGTTTGGGTGGTGTCTCCAACTGACTATGTTTGGGTGGTTTCTCCAACTGACTATGTTTGGGCGGTGTATCCAACTGACTATGTTTGGGAGGTGTCTCCACCTGACTGTATGTTTGGGTGGTGTCTCCAACTGACTATGTTTGGGTGGTGTCTCCAACTGACTATGTTTGGGTGGTGTCTCCAACTGACTATGTTTGGGTTGTATCTCTAACTGACTATGTTTAGGTGGGGTCACCAGCTGACTGTATGGTTGGATGGTGTGTACAACTGACAACGTTTGGGTGGTGTTTCCAACTGACTAAGTTAGTGTGTTGTCTCCATCTGACAATGTTTGGGTGGGGTCAACTAGTGACTGTTGACTCAAACAACACAATGTTAGATGCTGTGGAGACAATGTTAGTGGTTTCCTCCTGACAAGTTAAGACCACACCCACACACCTTACTTGATAAGTAAGGTGTGTGGGTGTGGATGTGGGTGTGTGTTGGGTGGGTGTGTATCACAGGTTAAGTTAAGTAAGGACATAGACAGGGGAGCAGCCCTAAGAGACGCTGGCTAACCTTAAGAGAATGGTGTGCATATGTGTGTGTGTGTGTGTGTGTGTGTGTGTGTGTGTGTGTGTGTGTGTGTGTGTGTGTGTGTGTGTGTGTGTGTGTGTGTTACAGGAACAATGATGAGTTGTAAGAAAGCAGAACCACTGCGCTAGCTGGCAGGGGAGGACAGGAAGTCTTATTCAAGAAACAGAAGTTAAGTGTTAAACTCAAACCGAGGTCAAACATCATCGAGGCACTTCTCTCTTTCTGGAGACAAAGAACACTTTTTAAACTAAATAGTCTTACAGAAACATTATAAGATGAGTCCAAAGAACAGAAAAGGGAATGTGTTCATTCTTTAACTTTTTTACTAAAACAAATGTTTTCTCATACTGGCCTCTGCTAACTCTTCCTGAACTGAAATATGTTTGGGTGGGGTCTCCAACTGACTGTATGTTTGGGTGGGGTCACTGACCACTCCTAGACATGTCCACTACCTTCTAGTATACAGCATGACCACTCCTAGACATGTCCACTACCTTCTAGTATACAGCTTGACCACTCCTAGACATGTCCACTGCCTTCTAGAATACAGCTTGACCAATCCTAGACATGTCCACTACCTTATAGTATACAGCTTGACCACTCCTAGACATGTCCACTACCTTCTAGAATACAGCTTGACCACTCCTAGACATGTCCACTACCTTACAGTATACTACTTGACCACTCCTAGACAAGTCCACTACCTTCTAGTATACAGCTTGACCACTCCTAGACATGTCCACTACCTTATCGTATAGAGCTTGACCACTCCTAGACATGTCCACTACCTTCTAGTATACAGCTTGACCACTCCTAGACATGTCCACTACCTTCTAGTATACAGCTTGACCACTCCTAGACATGTCCACTACCTTCTAGTATACAGCTTGACCACTCCTAGACATGTCCACTACCTTCTAGTATACAGCTTGACCACTCCTAGACATGTCCACTACCTTCTAGAATACAGCTTGACCACTCCTAGACATGTCCACTACCTTCTAGTATACAGCTTGACCACTCCTAGACATGTCCACTACCTTACAGTATACTACTTGACCACTCCTAGACAAGTCCACTACCTTCTAGTATACAGCTTGACCACTCCTAGACATGTCCACTACCTTATCGTATAGAGCTTGACCACTCCTAGACATGTCCACTACCTTCTAGTATACAGCTTGACCACTCCTAGACATGTCCACTACCTTCTAGTATACAGCTTGACCACTCCTAGACATGTCCACTACCTTCTAGTATACAGCTTGACCACTCCTAGACATGTCCACTACCTTCTAGTATACAGCTTGACCACTCCTAGACATGTCCACTACCTTCTAGAATACAGCTTGACCACTCCTAGACATGTCCACTACCTTCTAGTATACAGCTTGACCACTCCTAGACATGTCCACTACCTTCTAGTATACAGCTTGACCACTCCTACACATGTCCACTACCTTCTAGTATACAGCTTGACCACTCCTAAACATGACGCTATCTGCTTTATTCTGCCTCTACATGTCTATATGTATCTTCATACGATATAAATATAATGTGGTGTGTGTGTGTGTGTGTGTGTGTGTATGCATGCGTGCTTGAGTGTGTGTGTAAAATGATGACGTCTGATAAGAGTACAAGAAAAACATTTCCTGAAAGTGAGGGTTCAGATTCCAAGCTGATGATTGGTCAGAATTCAAACACGTGACATCGTTTTTCCATCTGATATAGCAGAGCTGAAGCCTGAGAGCAGAAGCAGTGGAAGCTGACAGAGAGGAACCATGGACCCCATCTATGAACTGGACCCTGGACCCACTGAGGAACCTGAGGACACGTCTTTGGACCCTGGACTCACTGAGGAACCTGAGGACACGTCTTTTGACCAGGAGGAGACCAGGAAGAGAAGATTTGGTAGGTGCCCTTTTTAGAGGATTTCAAAGAAATAATCCAGTAAAAAGAATCCAGTAAATAATCTAGATATATTTAAGATTTACATTTATCAAATGTTTTTAGCCAAAATTACCAGTCTAATGACCCAGCGACTGCATAGACAGATTTATTCTCCAAAATAACAACATGTGCTTGTTCTAAAGTCTAGAACAAACACATGTCGTCATGTTGTCATTCTTATAAGCAAATGTATTCCTTATATTAATATTATTTATTGTTAACTGTTGTCAGCTGTACAAAGGGGTAGCACTAGAACTGGCACAAACTATTTCAGACAACTCTCATTCAACGCAAGGGTTCACACACACACACACACACACACACACACACACACACACACACACACACACACACACACACACACACACACACACACACACACACACACACACACACACACACACACACACACACACACACACAGCAAGTGAGAACATTAAGAATAGCAACTGTATTTCACACACACACACACACACACACACACACACACACACACACAGCAAGTGAGAACATTAAGAACTGCAACTGTATTTCACTCACACACACACACACACACACACACAGCAAGTGTAAACATTAATAACAGAAACTGTATTTCACACACACACACACACACACACACACACACACACACACACACAGAAAGTGACAACATTAAGAATAAGAACTATATTTCATTCAAACACACACACACAGCAAGTGATGTCCGTCACGTTTTCTTAGGAAAAGAAATCGACTGGTTTGTCTTTCAGCACTGCGTGTTTGGCTGTAAGATGTCGTTTGAGATGCGATGGTTTCATGGCTTCATTGCTAAGAACATCACCACACACTGTGGCCTGGGCTCTTCCTCCATCCCGCTCCAGCTCAATCCAAATCGGACGTATTTTGAGTCCCATTTCCTTACTGTCGTGCACCGTAGGTGCTAGCAGGTGCTGTGTAGACTTCACTGGTGCTGCTGAAGCAGCCACCAGCACCTCGGCTCACTGTGGTCCACATCAGTTTCTACTGGTCTGCTCCAAATATTCTCCTCCTGATCGGCACTTCTTACAAATAGTTACCGTTTGGAGCCACGATAAGACAGTGTTTTGAGCTATTCATCATTTTAGTCAAAGCTTAGCTTGTCATTGTGGATGTTTGCGCACGCTATAACCTGACCTTTTTTTCTGAGATTCCTCCGCGTTTCACTAAATGGCGCACGCGTGCCATCAGTGGTACGCAAACCATAGTTTGAGAACCAATGTTCCAGACAAACAGCACACATAGACAGATTTATTCTCCTAAATAACAACATGTGTATATTCTAGTGATTATGGCCATGAGGTACGGACTATTACTAGGCTTCTCAATAGTGTATTTCATGATATATGTTTGGTTCAGTATTTTCATGAATTATTATTAGTGGAAGTGCAATGCAACATTAGTGCCAATTGTTTTATTAATCCACATTTTAGTATTTTAATAAATGGTACTAATTTAACTGAAGTGATATCAAGTGGACTTATGGATTTAACACAATTACATAAAGTTTGTAATTAATATGAACATATCTCAAATTATCCCAAAATGCATATCCTAATATTTTCTGAGCGTGCCGTTGTGAATGTTTCTTGAAGATGGGGAGGGATTCTGGAGACCGTAGGGAGACTGTCTGGACTGGGAATGTGTGTGTGTGTGTGTGTGTGTGTGTGTGTGTGTGTGTGTGTGTGTGTGTGTGTGTGTGTGTGTGTGTGTGTGTGTGTGTGTGTGTGTGTGTGTGTGTGTGTGTGTGTGTGTGTGTGTGTGTGTGTGTGTGTGTGTGTCCTACTCCTGAACAGCTCTAAAGTCGCACACCATTGTCACTGTGAGCTTCGGACTGCTGAGTATTCTCGTAATCTCCCTGCGCTTCTGTGAGTCTAAATCCTGTCATCCTATAGTTTGAATAGTATTAATGATTATAATAATAGTAATGATAGTTATTGTTATTGTTTTTAGAATTAATAATAATAATAATAAGAATAAGAATAAGAATAAGAATAAGAATATTAAGAATAATATGTTTTCTTTCAAGGAGGTTGGACTTTGTGTTTGATTGGCTCTGGGTCCTGTTCTATTTAGAGACGATGTTG
Organism: Lota lota; assembly: GCA_026745465.1. Taxonomy (NCBI): domain Eukaryota; kingdom Metazoa; phylum Chordata; class Actinopteri; order Gadiformes; family Lotidae; genus Lota; species Lota lota. The sequence continues at coordinate 71,259 of JACYXH010000691.1, read as the reverse complement.
TTGTATTTTTGAGCTGATTTCTTCTGTACTTTTCTGTCCTGTCTTAGACTCAGTGACACCTTGTACAGGGGGGAGAGAGCAGTTGATGGATGAACTTGGTGAGTGTTTTACAAACGTTTTAAAAGTTCATCATGTTGTTATTAAAATTTCTTTGAAAAATACTTACTTAATAATAATAATAATAATATGAATACTAATAATATGAATACTTAAAATACTTTTTTTATTTATGTTTGAACATCCCTTTTCTTTATAAATTATTTTTTTTTATTGTCAGGCTAACAGAGCATAGACAGTGTTAGTCTATTGTTGTCTACTACACAAGGTCCGGTTTCTCTTGTGGTCTGCTAATGTCAGGTTTCTATTGTAGTCTAATAAGGTCAGGTTTAGATTGTTGACTACTAAGGTAATGTTTATATTGTGTTCTACTAAGGTCATGTTTCTATTGTGGTCTACTAAGGTCATGTTTCTATTGTGGTCTACTAAGGTCAGGTTTCTATTGTGGTCTACTACACAAGGTCAGGTCTCAGGGTTGTGTGTCACAAGTAATGAAGCCAGTAAGATAAGCAGTTCTGTGTTTGTTAAGGATTTTCTTTTACATTCAACAGATGATTTGGCCCTGGGCTGGCTGTTTTTCGACCAGAGTCTCTACTTTATTTCTACTACTGAGAAGAGCTGGACAGACAGTAGAGAAGACTGTCTGCAAAGAAACGCAGACCTGGTAGTTATCAACAGCAGAGAAGAACAGGTGACGGAGGCTGTGTGTGTGTGTGTGTGATACATTTTTCATTCAGTCAGCTGTCAGGTGGAGCACAACACTGTGTAGCATGGGATGGCAGCTTGTCTGAAGAACCGTGTGACAGACTGCACTACTGGATCTGTGAGAAGGTCTTAGTCCTGGAACATCCGGAAGCTGACCTGAACAAAGAGGGTTCGTAGACTTTGCATGTGTTCATGACTTGAGAATGGTTCCTCCTTTCTATTCTCTGTGCAGTAGATACAGTATAAATACTCTTTATGAATGGAAAGGTGGTTGGATGTGTGTACCTCTGATCAGGGTCTGTGTCTACTAGTGATGCAGGGTTTAGGTATTTTCTCACCTGAATCCTCATCTTGCTGTAACTGCACCCGACCGCTACTCAGACCGCCGTTTGTAAACTAGAGAAAATGACCCCCGCGTCCGCTTCCCCCCCACTATTATAAAATGGTGCCCCATGAGGCGAAAGTAGTATTAGTAGAATTCATTATTAATTTCAAGCTCTTATTTAATAAGAGCATTTACCTACATTGTTGGCATCATTTTCAGCACATGAGACCAGCCTTTAATCTGTAATTCATTTGGATTAAAGCACCAATAAACTAACTGCATTCTTTCATTATTTAGGCAAAAAGTTATTGAACAGAAACACAGACCAGCTGAAATATTACAAAATAAAGAGGCATTTGTATGTGAACATAAATAAAGAATACAGCAAGCACATTATAGGCTATAATAAAACATGTATCCTATTGTAAAATAACATAAAAATAATAAAATGTGCATGTAATGTAAAAAGAAAATTCTGTCCAACAAATAACAAGATATTTGGAACAAAATCACATAGGACTTTTTAGGACAGGCTATAATGGCTTTTAAAGATATGCAATACAAAACTTGAAGGAACTAATTACGATGGCATACAAGAACTAGATGATTACGAGAAATCCATTTTAACTGCTGATTTTAACTAACTGGCCACAAATCACCCGCATATTTTACACTTCAAAAAAGGCGGATCCAGACCGCCTACACCTGCAGTTATACCCGGGTCATGTGGGCTTATTACTCATGTCTTACTCTGTCTGGGCATCTCTAGCATCTACATAGCATATTTTTCTGCGTGTGGTTGCACTAGGTTCAATTTGAGCTGGTTAAAGGTTTTGTGTTCTCCTCCACAAGCTCCGCCCCCGACTTGTTTATCTCTGAGCTAGGGTGTCTTCCCCCCCCCTGGGAAATCTTTGTAGATACTGCTGTGATATTCAATCATGTATGAAAAGGCAGGCGAGAAAACTGGGTCTGAATCTTCTGGGTCGCCCTCTAGTGGACAGGTATTAGAGAGAGTGAAGGGAGTGTTTTGATGGTGCATCTCTAGGTACGTGTTGTACAACGTTCACTCATCTCGTCCTGCTTTCTTCTGGTTCAGTGATGCCCGTGAAGGAGGAGGCCCCCAGCATCACAGAGTTCCACTCCTCTACCAAGGTGTTGCCCGTGGGCTGCACGGCCCGATTCTCCTGCGATGCCGGCGGCACGCCGGAGCCCACCGTCGAGTGGCTACACAACGGCAGGCCCCTGGAGAGGGACAGCACAGACAACCAATCAGAGCCTGCGGCCTGGGTGGAGAGGGGGTTCCTCTTCGTCAGAGGTGTGAAGTATGGTGTGAACACGGTCTGCTGCATGGCGACCAACAGCGCTGGCTCGGCCAATCACACCGCAGAGCTGCTCGTTGTTGGTAAGACCTGGATCCAATGAGAGATGTTTGTTGTTGATGTATTCATAACATTGTTGTTGATGTATTCATAACATTGTTGTTGATATATTCATAACATTGTTGTTGATGTATTCATAACATTGTTGTTGATATATTCATAACATTGTTGTTGATGTATTCATAACATTGTTGTTGATATATTCATAACATTGTTGATGATGTATTCATAACATTGTTGTTGATGTATTCATAACATTGTTGTTGATATATTCATAACATTGTTGTTGATGTATTCATAACATTGTTGTTGATATATTCATAACATTGTTATTGATATGTATTCATAACATTGTTATTGATATGTATTCATAACATTGTTGATGATGTATTCATAACATTGTTGTTGATGTATTCATAACATTATTGTTGATATATTCATAACATTGTTGTTGATGTATTCATAATATTGTTGTTTATATATTCATAATAGTATATATATACTTATGTTTATGTATGTGTACATATGTATATGTTTGTGTAAGTATGTACGTGTATGTATGAGTACATGTCTATGTATTTATAGTATATACGTGTATGAGTACATGTCTATGTATATATAGTATGTACGTGTTTGTATGAGTACATGTCTATGTATATATAGTATGTACGTGTATGTATGAGTACATGTCTATGTAAATATAGTATGTACATGTGTGTATGAGTACATGTCTATGTATTTATAGTATATACGTGTATGAGTACATGTCTATGTATATATAGTATGTACGTGTTTGTATGAGTACATGTCTATGCATATATAGTATGTACGTGTATGTATGAGTACATGTCTATGTATATATAGTATGTATGTGTATGTATGAATACATGTCTATGTATATATACTGTAGTATGTACGTGTATGTATGAGTACATGTCTATGTATATATAGTATGTACGTGTATGTATGAGTACATGTCTATGTATATATAGTATGTACATGTCTATGTATATATAGTATGAGTACATGTCTATGTATATATAGTATGTGCATGTCTATGTATATATAGTATGTATGAGTACATGTCTATTTATATATAGTATGTATGTGTATGTATGAGTACATGTCTATGTATATATAGCATGTACGTGTATGTATGAGTACATGTCTATGTATATATAGTATGTACGTGTATGTATGAGTACATGTCTATGCATATATAGTATGTACGTGTATGTATGAGTACATGTCTATGTATATATACTGTAGTATGTACGTGTATGTATGAGTACATGTCTATGTATATATAGTATGTACGTGTATGTATGAGTACATGTCTATGTATATATAGTATGTACATGTCTATGTATATATAGTATGAGTACATGTCTATGTATATATAGTATGTACATGTCTATGTATATATAGTATGTATGAGTACATGTCTATGTATATATAGTATGTACGTGTATGTATGAGTACATGTCTATGTATATATAGTATGTATGTGTATGTATGAGTACATGTCTATGTATATATAGTATGTATGTGTATGTATGAGTACATATCTATGTATATATAGCATGTACGTGTATGTATGAGTACATGTCTATGTATATATAGTATGTAAGAGTACATGTCTATGTATATATAGTATGTACGTGTATGTATGAGTACATGTCTATGTATATATAGTATGTATGAACCAGTTCTATGGCTCCAACAGTTAATTTCCAGCCTGTATGTGAGCTTAGCTTGTTCAGTCTGTTGTTCACACAGGTGTCCCATTGAAGGTTGAGTGCAATGTATGTATATTGGGAAATCTAAAGGTTTAACATCTTGAAAGATGTTACAAGTATTGCTTAGATATTTCATGTGAGTAATGAGCACATCATGCTGAACATTTGGATGTATAATATGTGTATGTAGTGTAACTATTGAGGGAGTAAATGCAGTTTATACATTTTCCTTGGTTTCAATGTTTTGATGGGGACAGCCAATCACACACACATGGGATTTGTTATTAACTTTAATGTAAAACTCATAGCACACTATTCCACTGTAGTATTATCATGCATTTCTATGTTAGTTTGTAGAGTAGATGGCAAGTGAAAAGGACAGGAATAAGAAGTATGCAAGAGAACAGTGTTCTAGTGATGATGATGATGATGATGATGATGATGATGATGATGATGAAGAACGGTTCAGCAGCTGATCATGTCTTGTTCTCCCTTCAGATGCCTGTGAACTCACACTGGACCCAAACACAGCCCACAGACGACTCTCTCTGTCTGAGGACAACAGAAAGGTGACGCGGGTTAGAGAGGAGCAGTCGTATCCTGATCACCCAGAGAGATTTGACTACTGGCCCCAGGTGTTGTGTAGAGAGGGTCTGACTGGCCGCTGTTACTGGGAGGTAGAGAGGGAAGGAAGTGTTGCTATAGGAGTGACATACAGAGGAATCACAAGGAGAGGAGAGGGTGATGACAGCAGCCTTGGAGGGAACAACAAGTCTTTGAGTCTTTATTGTCATGATGGTGGTTACAATGCCCAGTACAACGGTAGTGGAACAGACATACGTCTCCCCCCCCCTGGCTCTAACAGAGTAGGAGTGTATCTGGACCGGCCTGCTGGCACTCTGTCCTTCTACAGAGTGTCCACAGATGTAGGAGGGTCCTCAGACACACTGACACACATCCACACCTTCCAGTCCACCTTCACCCAGGAGGACCTCCTCCCTGGGTTTGGGTTACGGAGTTATGGTGCCTCAGTGTCTCTGTGTCGGTTGTAGAAAAAACGTAGTACATGAAAAGTAGAAAAGAAAGACGCGCACGCGGATAAGCACACACAGACACAGACACATACACACACACACACAGTACACACACACACACACACAGTACACATACACACAGTATACATACACACATACACACACAGTACACATACAAATACACACACACACACACACACAATGTACACGCAAAGTACACACACAGAATTTACACACACACACTTTTACTCGAGTCTGAATATAAAATGGAGGAGAGAGATTTCTTGCGGCTGTATTTGTCTTCATTCATGTTATTTTGTAAAGATGTAATGTGTTATTGTGTGTTTTATTTGAAGGGATACATGCTATTTTATGTGTTGTTAATGTCTATTTGACAAGTATATACAATGTAATATTTGTCTATTTACGTTCAATTCGTAGTCAATTCATCTTGCTCTGCTTATTACAACAATAAATCATTTGGTTTGAAGTAACTCTGTAGTTGAGTAGTCTTTTCACTAGATACTTTCTTACTCTTCCTTAAGTCATTATCTGATGACTACTTTTACTTCTACTTGAGTTATTATTACTTTAAATATATACTTGGTAAATATAAAAGTAGGCTGTTATAAATAGGAGGTTATTGACAGTGCTCATTATTCTATATAATTCTATTATCTACAATTCTTATCATTACCAATATAAACACTTATCTTGTTCCGTCTTAGTATGTCTTCTATGATCTTAAACTTAGTAACCTATGCTCTTTAGTCAACGTTACTAGAATAATCGCAGAATGGAGAAAGAAACCCGTTCCACGCTGCTCTGAACTCCGGTCCGGTTCTTTCCGGGATGTCTACGGGCCCTTCCGGAGGCCCCGTGACGTCACAACGTCAGCTCCATCTGGGGAGCGGTTATTGTTGGGGTCCGAGAAGGTTCATGAAGCTTCTCGGACACTTGTAAGATAAGGCCACGGTGTGTGGTGCGTTCCATATCCAACAACCATAACTATATAAGCCTAATTATAAAGGGTAATGAAGGTTTAATAGAAGAGTTCTCAACAGCTTTATTCTTTATTATTCGTTGGCTCCTATAACTACATAAGCCTAATTATAAAGGGTAACGAAGGTTTAACAGAAGAGTTCTCAACAGCTTTATTCTTTATTATTCGTTGGTTCCTATAACTATATAAGCCTAATTATAAAGGGTAATGAAGGTTTAATAGAAGAGTTCTCAACAGATTTATTCTTTATTATTCGTTGGTTCCTATAACTATATAAGCCTAATTATAAAGGGTAATGAAGGTTTAATAGAAAATTAAGCTGCATGCTCGAACATCAAAACGATGATCACCACAATAAATAAAAAAATTCAACCATCAACACAGCAGTCCTATAGAAACACACTTCATAACTGTAGGCCTATAATAGTGCTGACTAAATATATGAACATAGTTGTTTCCAGGCCTACAGTTTGGCTCCTCCCTCCTTGAGCGACACTCCCGGTGAAGTGCTCTTCTGCCTATACAGACTCGTGTGTGTGTGTGTGTGTGTGTGTGTGTGTGTGTGTGTGTGTGTGTGTGTGTGTGTGTGTGAGTGTGTGTGTGTGTGTGTGTGTGTGTTGCATCAATATAGACATGATTAAGATGAATGTGTATGTATGTGTGTGTGTGTGTGTGTGTGTGTGTTTGTGTGTGTGTGTGTGTGTGTGTGTGTGTGTATTAGAACATCAAAAAGATGATCACCACAATATAAAACAATAAAAGTGCGACCACCAACACAGCAGTCCTATACAAATAGGCTTCATAACTGTAGGCCTATAATAGTGCTGACTAAGTATGTGAACATAGTTGTTTCCAGGCCTACAGTTTGTTAAATACCAACACTGCTGTATTATGCAGTTATTTCTGTTTCATTCAACTCTAGCTAGTAACGTGGAGAATGAAGCTATAGGCCTACATGAATCATTTAAACGTCTTGAGAATAATAAACCAATTTATTTGATGAAACACTAGAAAAAGGTGCACCGTAGCACCATCGGCTGGTTAGATGACGTCAGTGCAACAGGCTGACCTGGAAAACATGAACCCTACGTCATCACCATTGATTTATGTGTTGAGACGATCGTGGCAGTTTTCAATCACCTTGAAGGTCATCTCATGTCCCTCTCATACGAGGGATCCTCTCAAATATAGAATAGGCCTACACTACATAACACAATATTGAGATTGGCTCCACAATATGCAAAAAAAGATCACATTAGTAAATGTAGTCATCAGATAATGACTTGAGGAAGACTAAGAAAGTATCCAGTGAAAAAACTACTCAAGTTCTGAGTTATTTCAAACCAAATAATTTATTGTTGTAATAAGCAGAACAAGATGAACGTAAATAGACAAATATTACATTGTATATTCTTGTCCAATAGACATCAACAACATATAAAATAGCATGTATCCCTTTAAATAAAACAACACACAATAGCACATTAAATCTTTACAAAATAACATGAAGGAAAATACAGCCATAGCAATCTCTCTCTCTCTCTCTTTCTTTCTCTCTCTCTCTCCCTCTCTCCCTCTCTCGCTCTAAGTAGAGAGAGAGAGGAAGTAGAGGAAGCAGCGTTCCGGGTTTGGGTTGTGTATGTGTGTGTGTGTGTGTGTGTGTGTGTGTGTTCGGTAAAGTGACATTCGATGGTCATATTTTGCACATTCCTGCGCAACTGTACAGCTGCATTTTTAAAAGAGACTAAACTATATATTCTGTATCCTTTGTATAGTCTGTATATATTTGATGTATTGTTTCTTATTTAAATGTTTATATTTTAATATATATATATATTTTGTTATAGTTTGCCAATTTTGCACTTAAAACAACCCTGCTGTGTGTGTGTGTGTGTGTGTGCGTGTTAAATAAATAATGCTAATTAGTTAAACAAGTCACTTCTCTTCCAATGCGCAGGCATCAACCAGTAGAAACAGAGTGAAGCAGGGAGGGAGGTTAATATATGTGTATATATTTGCATTTGGTGGAGGCATCTTATAACAGTGAGTGTGTCACGGCTTGTGCAGGGAGGTGAACCCAAATGCAGACATCAGACTCAGAGGGTTAGGTGCAAAAAGAAGCTTTACTTCATGTCAACAGGCAGACAGAGACAAACCTACAACAAACAATGAACCGACAAACTAGGGCAGAAACTAGGGAGCTTAAAATGCATGGAACATGGTGAACCAGTTACTTATGGCTGTGGTTAAATCTTTTATTTTTCGCTCATGTAAGCTACTAGTGTTAGAAAGCTCTATAACCAGGCTAATGTTGGATGACTCTAACAACCTCCCCCATGACAGAGGGACCTTGACCCCATGACCCTAGACTCTGGCTCTATGATGCTAGGTTATCCTCTGAACCCTGAGGTCAAGAGACATAGGCCCAATCCCAGTTCCCTCCTTGCCCATACCACGTAACACACACACACACACACACACACACACACACACCAAACCCGGAGCGCTGCTTCCTCTACTTCCTACTCTGACTGAATCCGCTGTCTGCTGCTCTCATAGCTCTGCTGCTCGTGTGTGTACTGTGCGCGTGCACGCCGGGGCGAGTTCCTGCAGCGAGCGTAGCGGCAATAAACACATATTTTATTTATTGTTGTGTTGAATATTGGATCGGGGCTGGATGAATAGTATTCGGGGAAGCCGAATGATGAATATTGATTCACGGATGGATGAATGAGAGTGAGTGAGTGAGTGAGTGAGAGAGAGAGAGAGAGAGAGACTGACTCTCAGCCCCGCCCACTGGCTCCCCATACCAGAGAGGCAAACACAGAGGAACCAGCAGTCAGAGAGTCATCACACCGTGCTAGGGAAGTTCCTATCACAGCATCCAAACAGTCTAGAGGAGACGGATTCAGGAATGCGTTTTCACATTCTCACAGAAAAGTCTAAACATAAAACAAAGGTAATTCAAAACCAGTGTACTGGGTCTTAGTGATACGCATCTGTCCAGTATTTGAATCCACTACTCCCCCCCCCCCCCCATCCTTCTTCTGCCACAAGCTCTTCATCTTCTTGTCAGGGCACACGTGAGACAGGATGAGATCCACCATGTTCTTGATGATGGCCGGGGGCGGGTGGATATTGTGGGGGAGACGATGGGCTAAGGTCATCTCCCAGGCGTCCACAAACACAACAGCCAGGCCCGTGAACATGGTCCTGAGAACCCTGTCCAGCTGCAGCGAGAACCAGTCACTGCTGTGCACGCTCGTCTCCTGGTCCATGGCCACAAAGTTAGCCGAGCGGATCACCACGAGGGTGCCGGGGGCCCCGGTCCAGGAGCCGTACCAGCGCCCGGCGGATGTGCCGCATGCGGCGTATGTAGACCTCCACGGGGAAGGATGTGAAGTGGGCCCAGATGCTGAAGACCACCACGGTGTCGGGGCCTCCGGCCAGGCCGTCCAGCTCATTGGCGACGTAGCGTAGCTCGCTGGTGCTAACGGGGAGGATTCTGATGGGCGGACCGTGACAGCGATACTTCAACAGGATGTTGTGTTTACCGTCCACCGCCATCAAGGGCCCCACCTTCTTCGGACGGTGCAGGTTGAACTCTGATTTGTAGGAGAGACCGAAAGAGCGCGCACATTGGAAATGAACAATGGGACATGAATAAGGGTCAGAGCGTCGTGCGCACAGAGAGAGAGGGGGGTGTCAGTGCTCACCTGGTATGAAGGCCCTGAGGTACTCAAACCACTGCCTCACCGTGGAGTCTCCGTACATGTGGATCACCTTGCCAGTCAGGCACCGCGTGACGGACGAGGAGTCGTTAAACTGGCGAGCAGGAGTTCCACCGAAGGACCTCCAAGAGCCTTGGTAGTAATACCCAGAAGGGCTGTACTTGACCGACTCTGGTTTGATGCTGCTGTTTTCCAACTCTGGTTCATCTAGGATGAGTATGACACAAATGGCACATGATGAAATACATACAAGTGGGCACAACCAACAAATGAGCACTTCTTTCATAAAGACAAACAAACAAACAAACAAACAAACAAACAGCCATAAAGTGCAGCAATGATTGTGTACCTGTCTTCTTAGGAAGCACGTTGATCCGATCAGGTCCTGACGCACGGAGGACAACTTTGATGTTCACACGGCTGCGAGTAATAAAACCAACAAGGATAAAACACATTTCCAAAGTTCTAAAATGACATGAACGATAAAGCCTAGCGCCAGACCTCTGAAAGAGCAGCGCTTCTTCGTGGGTGTAGAGGGGCTTCTGGTAGCCTCCCATGGCGTGGTTGATCCTGGCGTCACAGCCCAGCAGCTTGGGCTTCAAGCAGTACCAGGGCCTCCCCGGTGTGGGGGTCCGTGTGGTCGCACAGCGGCTCCTGCGGGTAACTGGGAGGAAGGCACGGGATGCACACGGTGGTCTCGGACAGCTCGCCCGAGCGGAACAGACTCTTGAAGAAGACCCGGTTGGGGCCGCTGCTCCCGGAGCCGCTGCAGCACGGCCCCCGCCTCGCTGGAGTGCACCATGGTGATCTCCACCCGGGCCGGGCCCCCACCCACAGCAGGGGAAACAGCGCCGAGTAGGAGCCGTTGAGGTGATCCGCAACCTCGCCCGCCACCCCGGCCCCCAGCTCCGGGGAGTGCAGCCGGGCCACCAGGAAGTCCCCGCCGTAGCGCTCGGGACGGCCCTGGAAGTCGTGCATCTGGACCAGGGCCTCCAGCTGGCCCCCCACGCGCCACTCCCTCCGGCCCTTTGAGGGCAGGATGGCGAACAGGCTGTGCACGGGGTCGCTGGTCTGGTTGAGGAGCGCGGGGGAGGAGTGTGAGGGGGGCTCGGGCCAGGCGATGGCGTTGAGGAGGTAGCGATCCTCCAGGGCCTCGTCGGGGGTGGGCTCCAGGCCCAGGTGGCTGCAGAAGGTGGGGTTGTGGTACGGAGGGAGGGGCCCCTTCTGGAGCTGAAAAAGCGTTGACACTGTGTGGAAGCTCAGGTTCTGAGGAGGACGAGAAGAGATGTCCAGCTTAAAGTGAAGCTGACCACAGCATTGGTTTATTAGTCTTGAAAACTAAAACCGTAATTTATAGTCGCCGTTTTGCCGTCATGTTGGCTGGGGCCTGGCAGTTCACACACTCTGTTTGCGGAGCATCAAACGTCCAGAGGTGCGGACACGCGACAAATCGGTGTATCAGCCATGCGTGAGGGCCGGGATTATATCATTTTGGTTGGTGCCTCCTGGCAAAGTTCACACACGCCAGAATGCATCACCCAGGTGGGTGCTACACACTGGTAGAGGAGGAGGTGTGATATCCCCCCAAAACTCAATATGCAAACCTTATTGAGTGCCTTCAATAGTGCTATATAAATTAAATGGCGTAGTATTATTAAGGAATATTTCAGGTTTCTTCAGGAAGGCCCAGCAGCAAGTTGTAATAAACAATAGAATTAAGGATAACAAATACTATAATTTGACCACTGATTCACTAGGGGATTTTCCAATGTTAAATTAAACAAAATATAACTTTATCACACACACTGTGATGATGAAACACTAACCTCCAGAGTGAAAATGTTGCGCAGCAGGAAGAGGAGACCAGAGAGTGCGAGGAGAAGGACGATGGGGGCAGATTTGGACAGATGTCGACACATGACCCCCCTTGTTCTCCCATGTTTAGTCATATTCCACGGTCAACATTTTGGTAGTAGTAGTAGTGGGGTTTGTCAACACTTAAACAATAGAGAGGAGATACGGATTAAAAACATAACTTTCATAGATTAGAGTGTGTGTGTGTGTTTCATCACACGTGATAGTAAATCGATACGACCAACAACACAATTGCTACTAGTTCATATTATGTACTTAGGAGTCCGCTATTAGGCAGCTTGGAATTAGCATTAACATTAACCGTACTAGCAACGGCACGGTGTAGCACTGAGCTACGGCACGCTTTAGCATTGTGAGTTTAAGGCCTCCTAGTTTTGTGATCGGCCAACAGTAATCTTTGACGTAAGCTAAATAACACGGACTAAGTCAATTGCCTTTCATCGTCAGAAGATATGGCAAGTTGACAGTGGCGTAAGCAGATCATTAAGGCCCCGGTGCTATAATACAAAGTATCACAAAGTTGGCGTGGGTCGTAACCATGGCTATAACACTCCTTCATAGAACACTGGCTCTTCAAGATCATCTAAGCTGAAACAGTGGGTTAACTGGCTCTTTAAGATAATTCCAGCAGAAACAGTGGGTTCACTGGCTATTTCAAGTTTGTTTTATTTTCTCACACACACACACACACACACAAACACACACACACATACGCTGCTGATAAATTAGTTTTCACACAAACCTCAAGTCACTCTTGAGACAACAGCATGTTGTCACACTACTAGTATGTGTAGGAGTGTATCACATCTCACTAGCTCTACAGCACACTCTATCTACAGTTCTCTCTCTCGCAACACCCCACTCTCTCTACTTCCCTCTCTCTACCTTTCTCTCCGTCTCACGACCTCTTTCTGCCTCTCTCTCTGCCCCTCTCTGTATCTCCATCTCTCTCAGTACCCCCTCTCATCCTCTTTATATCTCTTTCTCTCTTTCTTTACCCCTCTCTGTATCACCATCTCTCTCCGTACCCCCTCTCATCCTTTTTATCTCTCTTTCTCTCTCTCTCTACCCCTCTCTGTATCTCCATCTCTCTCAGTACCCCTCTCTCATCCTCTTTATCTCTCTCTCTCTACCCCTCTCTGTATCTCCTCTTCTCTCAGTACCCCTCTCTCATCCTCTTTATCTCTCTCTCTACCCCTCTCTGTATCTCCACCTCTCTCAGTACCCCTCTCTCATTCTCTTTATCTCTCTATTTGAAATGCAAGACGCAGAGCTAGATTCTCCAGTTCTCTGAATGATTCAGTCACTGTGGTGAAAGGATGAATATGGTTTAGCAAAGCTACCTTGAATGAACCTTTTATTATGTCTTGTGTTCATTTAGTGGGGTTGGGTCTCTATCTTCTTCTGTTCACTTGCTGTGTGTGTGTGTGTGTGTGTGTGTGTGTGTGTGTGTGCGTGGTGTGCACGCACCCATGCGCACAAGGTGTGTGTTTGACTGATAACACGCTTGTCTTGAGTCGATGACACAACATCACTCACACTTTTATTGCCTATTTAGTTTTTTATTATAGCCTACCATCAAATGGGATTGATTGGTTTAAGAAACATTTCATATATTCAGGTTGTTTCAGATGGACGGCGACACACACAATGATATCCACGATGAAGAATTCAGTTTGACCTTCAATATTCCTTCCTTTTTGCTTCCTAATCTCAATAGCTCATTGAGAGCTGATTTATTTCATATTAGTCCTGTTTCCAAATCGGAAAATGTTTCCCACATATTTCCCCGAGTGCCACACCATGTCCTTGATATGAGGAAAAAACGCGTTGAATATCGATATCAGCGATATAATAGTGTGAAATATTGTCCAATGTCTAGTCTTTACACCAAGACTAATCTGAACCAAATCTATTTCAACCAGCTATTTTGTTTTGAAGATAATATCGTCCAACTAACATCAATGCGGTACCCCCACACTTTAACAAACTAAGATAGGTCGAGAAAGACGAAGTTTGAAAGATTTCACTATCTTTATTACCACTTGTACATAAGTAATAACAAAACCTGAGTTGGTTTGCAAAGAACTCCTAACCTGGAATCAGGCTTCAGATTATATTCCCAAAATGTGTGAATTCCCCTTACATGCACTGACCAATCACAACACCCTATGCATCGGGCCTAAAAATTGGACACCTCCCGTGTCCCCCACCCCAGTTCCTCATTAACTAAACATGAACTTATCCTACTTCTCTGGATTCTCAGTTTATTACAGTGTAAAGAATCTTAAACTTTACAGTTCATATGTAATCATATGTAGAGCAGTGAGATACTCCGTGATTAAAATCCATTAATCACCTTTTTAATTTAAATGATTTAAAACAAACAAAATAAACCACATGTGCTCATGAGATGAGCAACCAACCCCTATACCCCATATATGGGTTAACATAAAGATATGACATGCATGAGCACAATAACAATCACTTCTATACAGACATTCAAACAATTGACAACAATACCACTGTATGTGATTGTGGATTACATTCATAAAGCTGACAGTGTTTGAATTTGACTGTAGTATTAACTGGTTAACCTTAACATATAAGTCAGTATAAGTAAAGGGAGAGAAAGGATGCATGGGGCTCCTTTCTTCTTTATGTCATAAAGCCCTCCCCTTCTCTTCCTTTCAGGATGACGTGAGCCAGGTATAGAGATGTTTACAGCTTTTTAGGGGCCAACTTGGATTCAGCTAAGTAACAGGGGTTCATCTCAGGGACGGCAGAAGGTGTAAATGAGGGACACATGAATGCCGCTCGGAATGTAGGCCTTCGCTGACTTTTTTCCACACTTATTTCAGCCATGTAGGCAAGATACTGCTTATACTTTCCTTAAACGCCAATCCATTTCTCCCATACTTCACACTATGATGTGATGTAAACACTATATAGTCTACACACTATGATGTGATGTAAACACCATATAGTCTACACACTATGATGTGATGTAAATACCATATAGTCTACACACTATGATGTGAACACCATATAGTCTACACACTATGATGTGATGTAAACACCATATAGTCTACACATTATGATGTGATGTAAACACCATATAGTCTACACACTATGATGTGATGTAAACACCATATAGTCTACACACTATGATGTGATGTAAACACCAAAATGTCTACACACTATGATGTGATGTAAACACCATATAGTCTACACACTATGATGTGATGTAAACACCATATAGTCTACACACTATGATGTGATGTAAACACCATATAGTCTACACACTATGATGTGATGTAAACACCATATAGTCTACACACTATGATGTGATGTAAACACTATATAGTCTACACACTATGATGTGATGCAAACACCATATAGTCTACACACTATGATGTGATGTAAACAGCATATAGTCTACACACTATGATGTGATGTAAACACAATATAGACTGCACACTATGATGTGATGTAAACACTATATAGTCTACACACTATGGTGTGAACACCATACAGTCTACACACTATGATGTGATGTAAACACCATATAGTCTACACACTATGATGTGATGTAAACACCATATAGTCTACACACTATGATGTGATGTAAACACCATATAGTCTACACACTATGATGTGATGTAAACACCATATAGTCTACACACTATGATGTGATGTAAACACCATATAGTCTACACACTATGATGTGATGTAAACACCATATAGTCTACACACTATGATGTGATGTAAACACTATATAGTCTACACACTATGATGTGATGCAAACACCATATAGTCTACACACTATGATGTGATGTAAACACCATATAGTCTACACACTATGATGTGATGTAAACAGCATATAGTCTACACACTATGATGTGATGTCAACAGCATATAGTCTACACACTAGGATGTGATATAAACACAATATAGACTGCACACTATGATGTGATGTAAACACCATATAGTCTACACACTATGATGTGATGTAAACACCATATAGTCTACACACTATGATGTGATGTAAACACCATATAGTCTACACACTATGATGTGATGTAAACACCATATAGTCTACACACTATGATGTGATGTAAACACCATATAGTCTACACACTATGATGTGATGTAAACACCATATAGTCTACACACTATGTGATGTCAACACCATATAGTCGACACACTATGATGTGATGTAAACACTGTGCCAATACTCTAACAAACCAACAAACTACTGTCTGGACCAGAGCTCTACTGGTAACAAACCACTGTCTGGACCAGAACTCTACTGGTAACAAACCACTATCTGGACCAGAGCTCTGCTGGTAACAAACCACTGTCTGGACCAGAGACAGCGGACCATTGGTGTGAAGACTATCTGTTCTGCTAACATCATCATAGTTATGACTTCCTTCTTTTCATTTTGAGTAGAATCAAGACAAATTAATCACTTGAATATCGAAAAAAGAAAAGCACAACATAGTTAAACATTAAACTAACGTTGTATTTCTCTAAAGTAAACTGTCCAAAAGTGTTAAGCGTTACACGGACACATTTCCCAAGATGAGATCATTATAATATACCAATAACCTAAAGACAATGTTGCGCTGAATCTCAGAAGTGAGAAAAAAGAAAAACTACACCAAGTTCACTCGATGGATTCAGACCAAAGACGCCAATGGTGAAGGGCTTAAATTTACAACCTAATACTAATGTACTGGTGAATTAACTGGACAGACCGATCAAGTGGAAGCAAACTAAAAATAAAAGAAAGATTGAGTCTGAGATTTGAGTTGTCCCTGTGTCCTTTGGAAACTGAATCAAGAGGAGGACTTGACAGTTCTCCGGCTTGAAGGACCAAGGGACTCCAAGTTCACTCATGGATTCAGACCAAAGACGCCAATGGTTTACAACTGTCAAGTCCTCCTCTTGATTCAGTTTCCAAAGGACACAGGGACAACTCAAATCTCAGACTCAATCTTTCTTTTATTTCTAGTTTGCTTCCACTTGATCGGTCTGTCCAGTTAATTCACCAGTACATTAGTATTAGGTTGTAAACTTAAGCCCTTCACCATTGGCGTCTTTGGTCTGAATCCATCGAGTGAACTTGGAGTCCCTTCTCTGCAGTTTGTTCTTTTTGACTGACTGCCCCTCCATGCTCTCACAGGTGCTTTAAATCAGTAAAATTTCTGATCAGATGACAAGCAGCTGGTTTGCTGCTCCTGGTGCACTCTGGGAAGTGTAGTTTTTCTTTTTTCTCACTTCTGAGATTCAGCGCAACAGACAATATAAACTGTAGTAAACTGTAGGCCTACCTTATATTTTCTGTGATCAAAATGCGTTCCTCCCCACATAGTATACATTTATAAAAGTATAAATGCAGGGGAGGAAACAGAGGTTAAAGTGTTCCTAAAACATGTAAATCAGGGAAAAAGGGATTAAAAGTGGATTTAGAGAAAGATTGAGCTAAGGGCTCCTCACTGAGAAAGACTGAAGTTCAAATGAGGAAGTAGACTTGACCACTGAGCAAGCTGACAGTACTTCCTTGCCTGGGAGACCTCCCAGGAACCACACCCTCTCTGTGATAGCCAGAGAGGGGCTGTGGTATGTGGTTCTTGGGTCTGTTCCAGTATGACTCACATCCTAGGAAGGAAGCGATGTTGTCGGAGTAGCATGAGTTTTCAGGGCAAGCGAAGGCTCCACACACACACACACACACACACACACACACACACACACACACACACACACACACACACACACACATAAATATACACAGTGGTGTAGTGGTGCCTTGGGAAGTGGGTATACTCTTAATTTTTTAAGCAGCCAGTCCAGCAAAGGAGAAGCGCCTTGTGTTATAAACAGTGACATGTAAGACTACTCTTGCATATTTAGTTCACCTAAAAATGGGCCTGTAGTATGTTCACATTGTCACTTAACTATTCCCTCACCTTGTAAGTAGTCTATGGGCCAGTAGTTTATTTTGTCAACTGTCTCTTGCAACAGATAGCGTAGGCCAGAGTGTGGCACCATTATAAAATGAACTTTTGTCAAGGGGCAGTTTACAAATGTTACTGGTCCTACACAGGCCTAATGCATGAATAGAAGATTTATTAAAGATGAGACTGTGGTGAGGGGGGGCGTGGCCTAGCGCAGGCTGCAGCTAGAAGGGGCGGAGCAGCTCAATTGGGGCCACAGACGCAGCTGTAGGGGATGAGCGCGATTAGGAAGCTATTAAAAGACTGACTTGTGTTGTGCTCTCCCCACAGTGAGGTCGGGTCCAGTCACGAGGTGGACTGGCCGTAAGAGACAGAGAGATCGCACGTCCCCAGCAGGACGTTGATTGTGCATTTTGTGTTTGAACATTAGGAGACAATAAAAACGGAGGTTTTGCCTCCGTACTCCTCGTGGTGTGTTGTTTGCCCTGGATTGTAGCCTGATAGTTGCTACAACGATGCACACACAGATGTGCACACACACACACACACACACAGACACATACTCCAACACGCACGCACACACACACACACACACACACACACACCGATGCATGCACGCACGCACGCATGCACATGCACACGCACGCACACACACCGATGCATGCACGCATGCACACACACACACACGCAGACACACGCACGCACACACGCGCACACACAGACACACAAACTGTAGGGCACAATATATGGAGCTAGTTTGATCCTATAGTAAGACTGAAAACAGGGAGGAACCATCGTGTCACAGATATATGTGAAACAGACCTTGTCGACATACATAGTAGCTAATACACAATATCCACCAACAATTAATCCTATTGAAACTATAGTCCGTATGGATGATGGGTGATGGATGATGGATGATGGGTGATGGATGATGGATGATGG
>JACYXH010000691.1:15000-47500 GCA_026745465.1 Lota lota | reverse complement strand
TTTACTTCTAAGAAACTTTGTAATTGGGTTCAAGATCATAGGACTCTATCTTCATGTCGATATAAGCATTTTAGTTTTTAGGCCACACCCTTTTCGACTTTAATGACTCCTATTGGCTATTACTTTTAGTGTACAGACTTCACTTCTCGTCATAGTGAAGGATATAGGTCTATAGATGATGTCTGCCAAAGGATTATGTCTATCTCAAAAAACCTAGGATCTTAGGGATTTTAGTGTTTTTCATAAAATTCAAAATGGCGGGAAATCTATCCTGGCGGAAGTCATAGGTTCTTGAGGCAGATTTGTTCAGCATGAGGAGATGCATATATGGTTAAAGTTTCATGACTGTAGGTCAAAGGGGTCAGGAGATATGCTTGTTCAAAGTTTGCATTTTCAGACGATTGCTATAGCGCCACCTTTGGGCCGATCACTGCAATTTTTTCACACAGATCTTCTGTTGTCTACTTCTACAGCTGTAGCAAAGTTTCATAAAAAGTGACCGAGCGGTTTAGGCTGTGTAAGTCAAACGTGGCGGAATAATAATAATAAAACTAACAATTACAATAGGTTGTCTTGCACTTCGTGCTCGACACCCTAATAATAATAATTAAAGCTGCAAGCAGCGATTACCGGGTGTCGAGGCTTGTGCAGACGAGGCAGACCAGTAAGACCAGTAAGACTTTTACAGATTTTATAGAGTTGATGAGGTTGGAACGGCCTCAGCTTAATGGCGGTGATTTAGCCTTCAATGTTTTAAGAAAGTGTATCAAAGTCAGGGTTCAGCAGTTACGCTCGTTTAACGCTTTAAAATGGAATAATAACTGGCATAGCATTTAGACACACACGGAAGTGACAAGTGCATTGCATCAACATTGCAAACAGTTTGGTCAGTTTGGTGTTGTTTTAAATCAAGGAATAAGCTGAAAGTTAATCATACAGTATGAAGATAATGATAGTAAGAGTGGTTCAATGGGATTGGAATCATGGTATTCTAACAGTTCTGAGCCTCTGGTAGCCATGTTTTTGGGCATAATTGATAATGTGAGAAATGTATCTTGTTCAGAATGTTATGCTGAACAACTTTTGTATCATACTCAAGATGATAGGAGTCCTTATAGAGTTTTGAAAAAGCAAATTAAGCCCATTCTGACGGGTATTTTGCCTCTGGCGGCCAGGTTGTTGCGGATAGAAATATTATGACAATGCTATCTTGTTTGAAATTTCATGCCCAACAACATTAATATTGGACTCAAGATCATAGGAATCCATACTGATGTCGACAAACGCATTTACGTCCATTCGGACCGTTTTTAGCCTCTGACGGCCATGTTGTTTTACCAAAATAGAAAAAGTGAAAATGTAATCTTGTTCAGAATGTCATGCCCAACAACTTTTATATTGGACTCAAGATCATAGGAGTCCATCTTGATATCGAAAAACGCATTTACCTCAATACGATAGTATTTAGCCTCTGGTGGCCATTTTGTTTAACCAAATTGAACATTTGACAATGTATCTTGTTCGGAATTTCATGCCCAACAACTTATTAATTGGGTTTAAGATCATAGGAATCCATACTGATGTTGAAAAACGCATTTACGTCCATTTTGACCGTTTTTAGCCTCTGGCGGCCATGTTGTTTCACCAAAATTGAAAAAGTGGAAACGTCATCTTGTTCAGAATTTCATGCCCAACAACTTTTTAATTTTACTCAAGATCATAGGAGACCGTCTTGATGTCGAAAATAGCATTTAAAGCCATTCGGACAGTTTTTTGCATCTGGCGGCCATTTTGTTTTCTTAAATCAACTAAATTTTACTTGTGCAGTTGGAACTTATGACCTTGATTATTTCACAGTTGGTCCCGCTCAAATCAAACAATCAGTCTAGGAGCTATGGTCATTTTAGCCATAACCACGCCCTTTTTGATGCCACGCCCCAATTAAAAAATGATGGGTGCCATCTTGTTTAGAATTTACTTCTAAGAAACTTTGTAATTGGGTTCAAGATCATAGGACTCTATCTTCATGTCGATATAAGCATTTTAGTTTTTAGGCCACACCCTTTTCGACTTTAATGACTCCTATTGGCTATTACTTTTAGTGTACAGACTTCACTTCTCGTCATATGAAGGATATAGGGCTATAGATGATGTCTGCCAAAGGATTTATGTCTATCTCAAAAAACCTAGGATTCTTAGGGATTTTAGTGTTTTTCTTAAAATTCAAAATGGCGGGAAATCTATCCTGGCGGAAGTCATAGGTTCTTGAGGCAGATTTGTTTAGCATGAGGAGATGCATATATGGTTAAAGTTTCATGACTCTAGGTCAAAGGGGTCAGGAGATATGCTTGTTCAAAGTTTGCATTTTCAGACGATTGCTATAGCGCCACCTTTGGGCCGATCACTGCAATTTTTTCACACAGATCTTCTGTTGTCTACTTCTACAGCTGTAGCAAGTTTCAGACCTTTGGTCACAGCGGTTTAGGCTGTGTAAGTCGATTTTGGCGGAATAATAATAATAATAATAATTAAAGCTGCAAGCAGCGATTACCGGGTGTCGAGGCTTGTGCAGACGAGGCAGACCAGTAAGACCAGTAAGACTTTTACAGATTTTATAGAGTTGATGAGGTTGGAACGGCCTCAGCTTAATTGCGGTGATTTAGCCTTCAATGTTTTAAGAAAGTGTATCAAAGTCAGGGTTCAGCAGTTACGCTCGTTTAACGCTTTAAAATAGAATCATAACTGGCATAGCATTTAGACACACACGGTAGTGACAAGTGCATTGCATCGACATTGCAAACAGTTTGGTCAGTTTGGTGTTGTTTTAAATCAAGGAATAAGCTGAAAGTTAATCATACAGTATGAAGATAATGATAGTAAGAGTGGTTCAATGGGATTGGAATCATGGCATTCTAACAGTTTTGAGCCTCTGGTAGCCATGTTTCTGGGCATAATTGGAAAAGTGAGAAATGTATCTTGTTCAGAATTTCATGCTGAACAACGTTTCTATCATACTCAAGATGATAGGAGTCCATATAGAGTTTTGAAAACGCATTTTAAGCCCATTCTGACGATTTTTTGCCTCTGGCGGCCAGGTTGTTGCGGATAGAAATATTATGAGAATGCTATCTTGTTCAGAATTTCATGCCCAACAACATTTCCATTGGACTCAAGATCATAGGAATCCATACGTATGTCGGAAAACGCATTTACGTCCATTCCGACAGTTTTACGCCTCTGGTGGCCATTTTGTTGTACCAAAATCGAAAAAGTGAAGATGTCATCTTGTTCAGAATGTGATGACCAACAACTTTTATATTGGACTCAAGGTCATAGGAGTCCATCCTGATATCGAAAAACGCATTTACGTCCATTCTGACCGTTTGTAGCCTCTGGCGGCCATGTTGTTTTACCAAAATAGAAAAAGTGAAAATGTAATCTTGTTCATAATGTCATGCCCAACAACGTTTATATTGGACTCAAGATCATAGGAGTCCATCTTGATATCGAAAAACGCATTTACGTCAATACGACAGTATTTAGCCTCTGGTGGCTTTTTTGTTTAACCAAATTGAACATTTGACAATTTCATCTTGTTCAGAATTTCATGCCCAACAACTTATTAATTGGGTTTAAGATCATAGGAATCCATACTGATGTTGAAAAACGCATTTACGTCCATTTTGACCGTTTTTAGCCTCTGGCGGCCATATTTATTCAGCAAAATTGAAAATGTGAAAACGTCATCTTGTTCAGAATTTCATGCCCAACAACTTTTTAATTTTACTCAAGATCATAGGAGACCGTCTTGATGTCGTAAATAGCATTTAAAGCCATTCGGACAGTTTTTTGCATCTGGCGGCCATTTTGTTTTTTTAAATCAACTTAATTTTACTTGGGCAGTTGGAGTTTATGACCTTGATTATTTCACAGTTGGTCCCGCTCAAATCAAACAATCAGTCTAGGAGCTATGGTCATTTTAGCCATAACCACGCCCTTTTTGATGCCACGCCCCAATTAAAAAATGATGGGTGCCATCTTGTTTAGAATTTACTTCTAAGAAACTTTGTAATTGGGTTCAAGATCATAGGACTCTATCTTCATGTCGATATAAGCATTTTAGTTTTTAGGCCACACCCTTTTCGACTTTAATGACTCCTATTGGCTATTACTTTTAGTGTACAGACTTCACTTCTCGTCATATGAAGGATATAGGGCTATAGATGATGTCTGCCAAAGGATTTATGTCTATCTCAAAAAACCTAGGATTCTTAGGGATTTTAGTGTTTTTCTTAAAATTCAAAATGGCGGGAAATCTATCCTGGCGGAAGTCATAGGTTCTTGAGGCAGATTTGTTTAGCATGAGGAGATGCATATATGGTTAAAGTTTCATGACTCTAGGTCAAAGGGGTCAGGAGATATGCTTGTTCAAAGTTTGCATTTTCAGACGATTGCTATAGCGCCACCTTTGGGCCGATCACTGCAATTTTTTCACACAGATCTTCTGTTGTCTACTTCTACAGCTGTAGCAAGTTTCAGAACTTTGAACACAGCGGTTTAGGCTGTATAAGTCATTTTGGCGGAATAATAATAATAATAATAATAATAATAATAATAATAATAATAATAATAATAAAACTAACAATAACAATAGGTTGTCTTGCACTTCGTGCTCGACACCCTAATTAAAGCTGCAAGCAGCGATTACCGGGTGTCGAGGCTTGTGCAGACGAGGCAGACCAGTAAGACCAGTAAGACTTTTACAGATTTTATAGAGTTGATGAGGTTGGAACGGCCTCAGCTTAATTGCGGTGATTTAGCCTTCAAAGTCAGGGTTCAGCAGTTACGCTCGTTTAACGCTTTAAAATAGAATCATAACTGGCACAGCATTTAGACACACACGGTAGTGACAAGTGCATTGCATCGACATTGCAAACAGTTTGGTCAGTTTGGTGTTGTTTTAAATCAAGGAATAAGCTGAAAGTTAATCATACAGTATGAAGATAATGATAGTAAGAGTGGTTCAATGGGATTGGAATCATGGCATTCTAACAGTTTTGAGCCTCTGGTAGCCATGTTTTTGGGCATAATTGGAAATGTGAGAAATGTATCTTGTTCAGAATGTTATGCTGAACAACTTTTGTATCATACTCAAGATGATAGGAGTCCATATAGAGTTTTGAAAACGCATTTTAAGCCGATTTTGACGGTTTTCTGCCTCTGGCGGCCAGGTTGTTGCGGATAGAAAAATTATGAGAATGCTATCCTGTTCAGAATTTCATGCCCAACAACATTTCTATTGGACTCAAGATCATAGGAATCCATACGTATGTCGAAAAACGCATTTACGTCCATTCCGACAGTTTTACGCCTCTGGCGGCCATTTTGTTGTACCAAAATTGAAAAAGTGAAGATGTCATCTTGTTCAGAATTTGATGCCCAACAACCTTTATATTGGACTCAAGGTCATAGGAGTCCATCCTGATATCGAAAAACGCATTTACGTCCATTCTGACCGTTTGTAGCCTCTGGCGGCCATGTTGTTTTACCAAAATAGAAAAAGTGAAAATGTAATCTTGTTCATAATGTCATGCCCAACAACGTTTATATTGGACTCAAGATCATAGGAGTCCATCTTGATATCGAAAAACGCATTTACGTCAATACGACAGTATTTAGCCTCTGGTGGCTTTTTTGTTTAACCAAATTGAACATTTGACAATTTCATCTTGTTCAGAATTTCATGCCCAACAACTTATTAATTGGGTTTAAGATCATAGGAATCCATACTGATGTTGAAAAACGCATTTACGTCCATTTTGACCGTTTTTAGCCTCTGGCGGCCATATTTATTCAGCAAAATTGAAAATGTGAAAACGTCATCTTGTTCAGAATTTCATGCCCAACAACTTTTTAATTTTACTCAAGATCATAGGAGACCGTCTTGATGTCGTAAATAGCATTTAAAGCCATTCGGACAGTTTTTTGCATCTGGCGGCCATTTTGTTTTTTTAAATCAACTTAATTTTACTTGGGCAGTTGGAGTTTATGACCTTGATTATTTCACAGTTGGTCCCGCTCAAATCAAACAATCTGTCTAGGAGCTATGGTCATTTTAGCCATAACCACGCCCTTTTTGATGCCACGCCCCAATTGAAAAACGATGGGTGCCATCTTATTTAGAATTTAATTCTAAGCAACTTTGTAATTGGGTTCAAGATCATAGGACTCTATCTTGATGTCAATATAAGCATTTTAGTTTTTCGGCCACACCCTTTTCGACTTTAATGGCTACTATTGGCTATTTATTTTAGTGTACAGACTTCATTTCCCGTCATATGAAGGATATAGGTCTATAGATGATGTCTGCCAAAGGATTTATGTCTATCTCAAAGAACCTAGGATTCTTAGGGATTTTAGTGTTTTTCACAAAATTCAAAATGGCGGAAAATCTATCCTGACGGACGTCATAGGTTCTTGAGGCAGATTTGTTCAGCATGTGAAGATGCATATACGGTCAAAGTTTCATGACTGTAGGTCATAGGGGTCAGGTGATATGCTTGTTCAAAGTTTGCATTTTCAGACAATTGCTATAGCGCCACCTTTGGGTTAATCAGTGCAAATTTGTTCACACAGATCTTATGTTGGCACCATCTACAGATGTACAAAGTTTCATAAAATGCGACACAGCGGTTTAGGCTGTGTAAATCGATTTTAACGGAATAATAATAATAATAATAATAATAATAATAATAATAATAAAACTAACAATTACAATAGGTTGTCTTGCACTTCGTGCTCGACACCCTAATAATAATAATTAAAGCTGCAAGCAGCGATTACCGGGTGTCGAGGCTTGTGCAGACGAGGCAGACCAGTAAGACCAGTAAGACTTTTACAGATTTTATAGAGTTGATGAGGTTGGAACGGCCTCAGCTTAATTGCGGTGATTTAGCCTTCAATGTTTTAAGAAAGTGTATCAAAGTCAGGGTTCAGCAGTTACGCTCGTTTAACGCTTTAAAATAGAATCATAACTGGCACAGCATTTAGACACACACGGTAGTGACAAGTGCATTGCATCAACATTGCAAACAGTTTGGTCAGTGCTTATGGGCTTTACATTGTACTGTATCGTCGTTTTAAATGAAGGAATAATCTTTGGTTAATACAACCATTGTTTTGAATGGGAAGATAACAATATATTGATTTGTATAAAATGACTAATATTGTCAATAAACCCAAATACCTGTAGTCTGATTGCCATACAGTATAAAGATAACGAGTAACGGTAGTTGATAGGGATTGAAATCAGGGCAATGGATCATGTAGGGATTGGGCCATTTCAAAATATGTTTCATCTAGTTTAGAAATAGTTTGGCACTCTTGTACCATGAAGGCGTCTGAAGAATATTTGTCTTTATCAAAGGTATATTTAATATTTTCTACAAAGCTTCCAAAGGCCTTTGCTGATCACTGCATTTACTGGGCACAAGGCAATACTTGACTTACAAGAGGCATTTTGTGTTTTGGGAAAAACCTATATCTGCATTACATGTTGTTATACTGACAGTGAACATATCTGGTTGTTCATCATATTGTGTGATCCCTCTAACAAAACGTATAGGCAAATATAATTGTTAACAATCCAAATCATTGCTCCTTATGTCCACAAAATGACACTTTTGATTGATGGGCAACTACCTATTTAGCACGATTTGGCAAAGATGGCTTTAACTCTAAGCAAAGCTATGGCAACGTTTCACAAGTAAGCAAATGGGGAATACTGATGCGTCTTAACACTTCCCCAGCTGAAAGGCCACCAGCAGGGGGAACCGTTCACTCTCACCTTTGGAACTCCTCCTGGTTCTTCATTCCTTGTACTGTTTGAGCTTATTTGTATATTAATGCATTTTTTTTTCCTCCATAGCACAATACAAGTGCACTTGTGTTATTTTCTGTGCAAATACTATTAGTATTTGCCCACCTACACATTGGTTGGGTGGGTAATTAATCAAAACCTGTGCAATGTTAAATAAGTTGCGTATTGTATTATTAGCTTGTTAAATATCTGGCATGTTAAATATCTCTAAAAACAATTCCATTTGGACTTTCCTTACATTATATGTAGATGAGCAACGTCTACACTAACATGTTGGTCTCCTAAGTTTAGCTTGGTGATGAATGACAACATAACTACATGGTGCTGATAATAATAAGTCATACAGTACATTAGTTGAACAAATATATGTATTTACAATTTAACACAATACAGTGAAATGCAGCAAAAACGATAACCAAAACACAATGAACAATTGAACAATAAAAAAACTACTAAACTAAAACACAATCAGAAGAAAACAGTGTAATCAAAGTCAAAAGTCAAGTGCAGTCAAAGAGGGTGTCTAAGCCAAGGCCATCTTCTGGCAAGCTGTCCCCAGATACTGACGCAGGCGCATTGTGGTTGGTGGACAGGGTCAGCTTGGTGGCGACACTGGATTTGTTGACTTCTACATCAAAGGGCCCAGAGTCTACCAGATGTACCTCTATGGCTTGGACATCACCGATTTGCTGTTGGTCCAAGCCATTGAGGTACATTGCGAGGACTGACGGTGGTGCCGTAATTACCATGTCCTCTCCTGAGTCACAAGTTAACATAAGGGTACCACTCATGGTGGCCGTAAAGGCGCTGGTCTTTTGCAAGAAGTTGCATTGGCCACACCTGTTATGCTTTGCCTCTTCATTAAAAGCTGCTTGATTTTTATTACATTTTTGGCAGCGCCTCCTTACGGTTAAGTTGGTGGCCGTTATCATTCCGGTGTAGACTGTTAGTGCACCGTGGTCTTCCAGCTGCAGTGTAGCCACTGCAGTTGGTACCTGGATGTCGGCAATTTGTAGAAATGTGGTGGCTCTAGTGCTGGTCAAGTATATGGTGTCTTGGTTTCGGGTGGCCAAATTTGAAATTTTATATGATTTCCCGATTTTTAATTGATTGACCTGGCTGTCATATAATGCAACCTTGATTTGAGCCGTCTGGTCTGCGACACAGCAGTTCTGGACTTCCATCAAGTTGCCATAGATGGGCACCATGTCTGTGCAGCCAACGTTGACCACCTTCACGTTGGTTTCACCAACCTGCAAGAAGAATGGCGCGTGTTAGTATCTAAAGCATGCAGTTCGTTACTGCCCAAAAGGACTTGTCCCGATAGCATTTGTAGTTTGCTTAGGAAATTTCTCTATCAAATATTGTAAGGCATAGGATTGTCCCATAGGGATAAAGTAGTTAGGATAGTATTTGGTAGTCATTTATGTCAAATGATAACGGCTACAATAATCCCCCGACACTTAACGCTTCACAAAATATGTAGATACAATGATAATGTGCTGAGGACACTAAACCAGGGTCTCGATGTTGACTCGTTCAATCTTACTCAAGCATGGAATGTAATAAATGTTTTACACGTGATGGAGAAGATAACATAAGGGAAAAAATGTAACACCTGTTTTGTTTTTTAACTAATAACCTATGATTTTAAACATCTAAAGTATGTACTTGTCTATGCCAGTGGTTTAACTCGTGTTTGTATTTTATTGCATTATATATTTTATATATATATTTAAATGTATAGACACACACACACCTTAAATTAATTAACACATATCAGCTTTATGGCTATACTTGAGAAGTATGCAATTATTGCTGTAAATGGGGGAAGATATTTATAGTTTCTCTCTCACTGCCAAGACGTATTCATGGAGAAGTAGGCAGAACGTTGATGCATAGTGAACTTACACGTTGAAAGGGCTGGAGCGCAGCTACTTGTTGGAGCGTCATGCTCCTGTTTTGAAGTGGCATTTTGCAGGGAAAAGGCAAGTTGGTCACGAGAATGGAAGTTTGCCTGTTGACCAGGATATCGTAGTTGTCCGCAGTGGACTGGTTGCCGTTGAAACCTGTTGGAAAGTATGCGCAAATTCATTTCGGAGGTATTCCCGTTTGGTTTCAGAAAGGTACAGAAGACAAAAAAAAACCTGAAGAACTCAAGCAGCCAATCACAACACTGGGAGGCATAGGCCATGCGCCTAGAAGAAGCTGATTGGTCGTTGGGGGAGGAACGCGTGTGGCTCATGGCCATGTCATGTGCTGTGCTCCGTTATCTGGAACATGTCCCCTTTCAATGTCTATGCGAAAGTAGTGAAAGCTATCCATTTCGAAAAGTTTGCACAGCAAGAAAATAGCAACCCTTAACAAAGTGTAGTAACAATTGTAATAACATTACCAAACGTTTGGAAAATGTTCCCCACTTGGTAGCAAATGAAGTCATGTGTTGCGCTAGCAATCACCTTTTGTCTATGGGAAATGACTTATATTTTCCAAGTCAACAAACTCCCAGATATTACCCAAAACGTTATCCAAGTAAGCTGGGCTTTTGCACACTACAGTCATTTTTAAATGAAATTGTAAAGAGGTGGCACTTACTTAACGTTCTCTTAACGTCGAGCAACTTGATGCCCGTCTGATGGCTCGCCGCCTGCTCCATCTCACGGTGCTTGATCGGGTTGAAAACCACACCTTTGTGGTACTCGTCCCGGTCATTTTGAATTACACACGTGAAGTACTTAGTGTTCTTTGCTGAACACTTAATGGGGCTAACGTCATGGATGTATCCCGACATCTCGTTGTCCAATTTCTGTACCTTCGCCGGGCTTGCCATCTTGTCATGTAATGCGATAGAAGGATGCAGTTTATTCTAGAAATGCGCGGATCGATATCATTTGCCGATGTTGACGATCCCGTTTTAACGAATCGATCCTCACGTACAATAAATACCAGGTAGTGGTCACTACTTCGAGTAGTACTTTGAATATATCATATGTCTTTATGTTTATTTTAAATATATATATATATTTTTTATAGTTGTTGAAGACGGGGACTACTTTTCCTTGCGTCTACTCGCTGCGCTCTCTCGTTTAAGGAATGGTGGTGCTTAGTCACTTTTTTCTTTATTTGTAAGGCAAAACCTAAACATGGATAAAGAATCAACGTAGCTTTTTTTGTCGTATATGTTGTTGTAGTTAACAATGTGAAACCTGTGTTATCGTATCCAAAAAATAGACAAGTTGTATTATTCAGTAATGCCAAAGCTATAACCTGCATTTTCCTATGTACAAAAGAAGACTTTTTAGAGTATCGGGATGATAGCCTTAGTATAGCTGAGTATTCAATCAAAGCGAAAAGATGTGTTTTTTACATAGTAAAACATGAATACAATCCAATAAGAAAACATCAATTTCTGGCAAACAGTTTTTATTAAACTTTACTACCTTCTTCGTGGTAGTTTGCTTTATTTATAATAACGTTTGTCCTTACTAAAATATGTGTAACGCGTATCCAAACGCATCGTTCTCCATGAGTAGTTACGTTATACCTCAACTGAAGCGTCAGTCGATAAACTTTTTTTTTCTCCGAATGGCTCGTTCCCATCAGCTGATCAAAAGAAATGTTGTAATTGGCTAGAAACGCTTGCGCGAAGGTTGACGACGATGGCTGTTCGCTGCATTATATCTCTATAACAAACAATCATGGTGCACGTAGTAAGGACATGACATTTTTGTATCCACATTGTTTGGAACATTGTAAAGCGATGTTGACTGACCAATCCTCTTTAGTTATGCTAACAATGTCGTCCACTGTATAGATTACATTCTCCGGATTCAGGAGAAAATAAAAACTAAGCAAACAGTATTTGCATCATTTTAAAAACAAGTAGGAAAATGGGTGCGACATCGTTACTTGCGCCTCCTGGAATACATGACTTGACTGAGAAACAATAGGCAATAGTGTGTAGTACCATGGAGGGACAGTAGATGGCGGTAACGACCGGGAGTCTTACCTTACCTGCTATATATGTCAGGAGAAAGAAGACATATTTACCATTGCTGAAAACTTTTGACGGTGAGTGTACGTGTGATGGTCAAGTAAATCTATTTGTTAATTGTATAAGTGTTCATACGTTTGTTGTCGTTATAAATGACAAATTAGGTCTAATGAAGGTTTACTGTCTGTCAAATATATGCTAACATTAAGTAACGTCATTTTATCGTCGTTGTGGAAAATTGTGGCCTGACACATGGTCCTATATAACGTTAGTTCAGTAAAGTTGTGCATTTACCGTTGATGCCTCATATGTACTTTAAGTGAGTAAAGCTTACCGTATGCAGTTATACACGTTATCGGTAGTTTTAAGTTACGCAACGGTCATGTATTGAAACTTCGTCATACATTGAAACTGCATGGCATTAATGTACGGTCATCCGCTGCGCGTTTATTGGCGTTATTACGTTAGAGGACGTGCGTTCAACTACAAACACCTAATATGTATCTAAAATGGTGATTTGCTCGATAATGTTCAATAGCGTACAGGATGTTTGCATAAATCATTCTTTACGTTTAGAGTATTAAATATTAAATTTAATACTATGCATTCCTATTCAGTTTTATGATCGGCTTAGTAGTAGTGTTACACAATTTAAACAATTTTTTTTATGTGAAGTTGTGCTTTTCAGTCAATTGTTTCCTTTGACTAATGTTGAGACTTTAGGGAAATCATTGACTAAATTCGCAGTAATCATTGTACCTCATATCTATCTTTAAAATGATATAAAGGACAGCAGATGGCAGTAATCATTGTACCTCATAACTATCTTTTAAATTATATAAAGGACAGCAGATGGCAGTAATCATTGTACCTCATAACTATCTTTTAAATTATGTAAAGGACAGCAGATGGCACTTATGATTGTACCTCATACCTGTTTTTCTTTTTCAGTATTTTCTATATAACAGAAGAAGAAGCTACCCTTATTGTCTGACTTCATACGGTGAGTACATGTGCAGTGGCAAAGTAACCATACTTGTTTGATTCGAATTGTTTGTAGTTGATAAATATCAAGAGTTATACCTAAAATGTTTCAGTGTGCGTTTTCTATCTTACGTTTGTGTTTTGGAATCAGAATAAAATAAGTCTGATTGGTCCACTGTTATCATATATATTACCATATTTTAAGAAATGGCAAGGTGAATTATGCTGTCACACATAATTGCAGTCATTGTTTTCATCTTTCACCTTACATAAAATCTTTCATAATCCCTATGCCTACACAAGAGGGCACTTTACCACACTGATAAAGTGTCCTCTTGTGTAGCGTAGGCATGTTGAAAGATTTTATGTTCACATGTAACCTTTAATACAAACCTTTGTTTCATAGGTTTATTGATGAGACCAGTATACTATAGTTGTGAAAGTAGAATTGGATGTATCTGGATTAGACTGTAGAATCTTAAATATAAAGTATGCGTATGCTATTGCATTCTTATGGACTTTATTAATGTCAGGTCCTTTTACATTGAACGCAAAGATTTGTTGTAATTACAACCAACTCAATGATAATGACACATTGAGTTGAAATGGACTGTACACATACAGCGCGATTGCCGTTGTGCAAAAAGACGACGTTAATTGTAGTCGCACCAAGGTAGATGTTTTCCTACAGTTCTCGCCAGCGAATATATCCATTTAACCAATGGCATTTGGGTATCTTTGTCATAGTCACCATGGACACTGTACAAGTTGTAAGACATAGTGGAGGTAACAGCTTATTTGTGTTTCTCAATACTGTTGTGACTGCATCCATAGTGGTAAACTACAATCATAGACCTATAATTATTGGTGTCTGTTATATATGTTGATCATTCATCTTGATAACAGTCGGTGCTACAAGCCAATGTTAACTTGCAATGCAGCATGTGAATATAGGTTGCTTTGATAACATGGTGTACAGTCATATCACAACAGTTTCGTTTTGAACTTTTTATGAAAAGGGTGATGACCTATTTTAGTTATTGAACAGGGAAACGAATGTCTCTAAATTCTCTAACATGCACCATCCTTCCCACAATTTGCCTCCTAGAACGCATTTCTTAAACCAGCTGAAACAGCGGGTTCACAAATTGGCAGAGTGTACAACTTTTATAAGTTGTGGTTTTGCGGTTCAGTTATTCACATAATGTAAGATGGTAAAAAGGCTAATTAATCAATTAAATCCAGAAACATCCCACAGCATTATGGTTTGTCTATTGTATCATCAAACAGGGAGATATTCCATACTTCATTTAAAGTAATAGAAAGTGGAAACATGCCTACAAACCATATTCTTAATTGCCCTTCCTGTTTCACCTTCACCCTTTTTCATAGATATGCAGATTAAACCAGGATAACCTAGTGTCTTATAAACCACTCTGTCACATATAATATGGATATTATGCTTTGGTATCTTAAATGGCAGCATCTATTACCATGCATTTACACACACAATATTGCACATAACTGCCCTTCTCCACATTGTATCTTGCATACAAATCTGTTCGTCATAGATGTGTCGATGTGATCAGTAGAATATAGTTGTTAGTAGTCTCTGCTACTTGCATCATATACGGAGAGATTATACTGTATAAACATTTATTATGACTAACTATGCTATCAATTATGATTGTAATCGTTTTTCTTTTTCATGTTTTACATAAAATAACAATTGTATATGTTTGTGAATTGATGGATTATTGGGATGGGAATTAATGAGATTATGATGTTTTTGTGTGTAACTTATTATTTATGATTACATTGTATTAATGACATTTTATTCATACTAATGCAATTATGGATTTTGCATATTGGTCTCAGTTTTGATAAATTCCTGATCGATATTTTGTGTGAACAAATATGACATAAACAGGGTTTCAGCATCAACAAAACAGTTCTTTATATATATATATTTTATTATGGAGCAAGCATGAAGGGGTTTCACTGAGGTGGAGCTGATGGGCATGGGCAGATTGAGCTAGCTGTAGATTCAGAGCTAGCGATAGGTGGTCTGTCATCCAAAAAAGGATGAAATGAGAATAGAGCATTGGTTTTCATTTAGGTTTTTTCAGTCAAAATAAGTACGAAATAATCAAATATATATACAGCAAATCTCAGCAAGTAGTCTACTCATATTTCTTTCATAAGCGCTTTTTACATTTTTAATTGTCCACAGTTTACACTAATTTAGAAATGAAAAGGTTTACACTGTCTACTCTTCAAATAATATTTGATGCCTATGTATTTGCATAATGTGGCAGTTCACTTACGGGAATTCATCCAATATGGAGAGATTTCACTCTAATCAGAAAATGTCGGCTCAGTGTCTGGTATCAAGCAATATTGCAATAATTCACCTTTTTCATGTTTAACTTTGCATACATTTCCCTTTTTATAGGTTTGTGGATGAAACCAGTATAATATAGGTCTAGGTGGTCTGTTTCATCATATTAAAAGAATGCAAAGCTAAAATGATTGTTTGTTTTTCAGATGCCACGCAGACGTGTCAACGCGAGGTCGGAGGCCATGAAGAGGAGGTGGGCCGACTGCCCACCTCCACGTGACGCTGCTCTGACTGATGACGAGGTTCTGCCACCTCATTCAAAAAAGGTTGTGACTGACGGAGTTTCACCTCTCCATAATCAAAATGTGACGACTTTGACTGACCAGGTTAAACCTCCTCAAAAGGTCGACAAAAACACTGGCCGTAATGGCAAAACAAAACTTGGCCGTAATGGCAAAACAAACTGCGTGAAGATACGTGCAAACTCTCTGAAAATGCTTGAAAACGTTGAAAACCTTGAAAACCTTGAGAAAACTTGTGAAGACTCTAACACTGTGAAAGATTCTGACATTAACCCCGATAACCTTTTGTCCCAAAGCTCTCCACCTGATATCCCCCAGGTGATGTACGTGCATGGCTCCTTCCACCAAGGTCACCAACAGTTTGCACCACATCAGGGAAAACAGTGTGGACCAAACAGCGTTGCTGCAATCATCACGAGTACTATGAGGAATGTGTTGACCTGGGGAACAAAGGACCTGGACGAGGTTCTGTGTCATGGTAATGTGCTTTATGGTGGTTTGTGTGATGCAGGCAAAATTGCAGGTACAAATGGTTATGTTGCAATCCATGAATTGCCCAAAGAACATAAACTTGGTAATACTTCAGTTTCAATAAACTATGGCCAATCATTTGCTGGTGTTGTTGGGCTGTCTGAAATTGATGAATCTCTTCACAATGTGGTATTGCCATTGGATGAGGCGTTGCAAAGGGTTTTGTTGGAATTTGATGCATGTTTGTTAACCATACATGGAAGCACATGCGCTGTTGTCAGACAGAGTGGCTGGTACGCTTTATTTGATTCTCATCCACGAAATGCTCAAGGACTTTGTGATGTTAATGGTAACAGTGTGTTGGTTTATCATGCTGACATTGTAGCACTGTACAGGACCATCTTTAACCTTGCTCAATCTATGAATGCGCTTGATAAGATGTTTGAGGTGACGGGCATCAAGGTGAGTGTGATGAACACAGAACAAAGTGACCCTGAACGTAACCTGTCGGCTAGCGCAAGTACCAGTGATCTACCAGTCTGCAGTGGCATGCTTAACGTTAACAATGTAACAGGTGATGTCCCAGATGGTCGCACGAGAAGTAAGCCATGTAGCAGTACAGGTTCCAATATCACTAGTCGACCCCTTTACAGTACCGTGTTGAAAAGCAAAGTGAGCCAACACTTGAGCAATGTTACCAGTAGTGCAGATGGCAACGTGTTACGGTTAAACAGAACACCAAAACATACCCAATGTCTTGCCACAAAGCCATCATCTGACAGTGCTGTGTTAGCAGAGAGAATAGTACGTGGCCAAAAAAGCAACACCAGAAATGTGGCAAATAAGAGAAAGAGAGTTGACGCTGCAACAGACACCAGCGCACATTCTAATGATGGTAAAACACCACCACCTGTTGTATGGGATGCCTTCGCTACAATACTTGAGGAAGGTTGCAATAGTGCGGTGGAAGGTAACACGTCATGTGATGTTGACATTTGTGAAGTAGCAGATGATGTCATGCTTACTGGCATCGTAACAGCCGCATTGTGCTTCGATCCACTTACATCTGTAGATAAGGATATATTGTGTTCTAAATTAAACCTAAGTAATCAAAATATCAAAACGGTTGAACAAAGTAAAGAGTTCACACCCATGGGTGATCCTTGTGAGTCAAAAGAAATCAAGGGTGATGGAAACTGCTTCTTCAGAGCGTTGTCTTTTGCGATCTGTGGTAATGAAAACCAGCATTTAAAGCTGCGGCGTGCTATATTTCATCATCTTCATCAGAACCCTTCAGCATTCGAGCAGTATTTGCCAGATGGTTACCTGTCCATGCAACAATACTTGACTACATCAAGAATTCAATATTCAGGAAAATGGGCAACACAGCTTGAAATTTTTGCAGCGTCTGACTTGTTGCAAACAACCATAATGACCTTCAATGGTGGCCGATGGAATATTTTCCCGACTTATCATATAATTGGAGATTTTCAGACCTTTGCTCAGACATGCCATGCGATCTATTTACATAATGTAAATGGTAACCATTATAATGTTGTAACATGTGTCAAGGGAAGAGATGATACAATGCACTGTGCAACTTTGTGTCAAAGTACAGAGGAAGGAAATACTTCAATGCAATTAAGGAAAAGGTTTGCAAGTCCCAAAATATCAAAATATGAGAGGGAGAAACACAAGTATCAGACAAATACCATGTTTAAGTTGAGAAAGAAGCAAAATACCAATTTGCGTTATCATAGTGATGCAAATTATTGTCAATCTGTTTGTGATTCCAGCAAGATGAAATATGCTACCAACCCAGAATTCAAAGCAGATGTCCGTGAATCCAGCAAGGTAAAATACGCTACCAACCCAGAATTCAAAGCAGATGTTCGTGAATCCAGCAAGGTAAAATACGCTACCAACCCAGAATTCAAAGCAGATGTTCGTGAATCCAGCAAGGTAAAATACGCTACCAACCCAGAATTCAAAGCAGATGTTCGTGAATCCAGCAAGGTAAAATACGCTACCAACCCAGAATTCAAAGCAGATGTTCGTGAATCCAGCAAGGTAAAATACGCTACCAACCCAGAATTCAAAGCAGATGTTCGTGAATCCAGCAAGGTAAAATACGCTACCAACCCAGAATTCAAAGCAGATGTTCGTGAATCCAGCAAGGTAAAATACGCTACCAACCCAGAATTCAAAGCAGATGTTCGTGAATCCAGCAAGGTAAAATACGCTACCAACCCAGAATTCAAAGCAGATGTTCGTGAATACAGCAAGGTAAAATACGCTACCAACACAGAATTCAAAGCAGATGTTCGTGAATCCAGCAAGGTCAAATACGCTGTTGATTCTGACTTTCGAGCAGATGTACAAATGAGAGGGCAGAAGAAATATACAGAAAAGAAAACCAAGCAACAGGACATTTACTTTGCCATTGAATGTTTCAAGAAACACATTTCCACAGGTCCTGAATTTGTTTGCTGTGTTTGCCATCGACAGCTTTTCAGAAAGCAGGTCATTGAATGCAAAAAATCGTCTTATGCAAATAAAGGGGGAGATATTGCTTCATTAGCAGAAAAGTGCATTACATTGACATATTTACATGTGTGTGATGAAAAGTGCTTACCTAATTGTAGCAGATCACAAGGATCATTCTCTAAGCTATGGACTTGTTACACATGCCATCGAAAAGTGCTGTGTGGAAAAATGCCTCAAGAAAGTGTAGCAAACAATCTTCATTTGGAAACCATACCAGAAGAACTAAAATGTCTTAACTCTCTAGAAGAACATCTTATATCCAAACATATTCCATTCATGAAAGTACTTGCATTACCAAAAGGAGGACAAAATGGTTGCCATGGACCAGTGGTGTGTGTACCTTCCAACATCTCAAAGGTGACAAATACTCTACCCAGAAACGAATCTGATGATATGATGATACGGATTAAACTGAAACGTAAGCTGACATACAAGGGACATTATGAATATCAATATGTTAAAACGGATCATGTACAAAAAGCTTTACAATACTTGGTGCAACATAATCCTTGCTATGCTGACACAGAAATCTGTACAGACTGGATAAACCCTCTGAGCAAAACCAATGACCCTGAGGAAGCAGATGAGGATAATCAATCAATTCCAAACGATGACAATGGCCATGCTGAAACAGATGAGGATGATGCAACAGATCAGGTTGATGTCAACAATCTTGATGAAACGGAACAGGTTGAAGATTTAACATACACTGAGCAACAACACGGAATGTTTCTTGATACCTGTCTTCAACCTGTTG
Organism: Lota lota; assembly: GCA_026745465.1. Taxonomy (NCBI): domain Eukaryota; kingdom Metazoa; phylum Chordata; class Actinopteri; order Gadiformes; family Lotidae; genus Lota; species Lota lota. The sequence continues at coordinate 28,225 of JACYXH010000691.1, read as the reverse complement.
ACATTGGCCAAGAGATTCTTGATCAGCATTTCGACAGTGTATTGTCTTTGGCCCCTGCGGAAGGTAACACCCCAGTCAGCCTATTGATGGATCGAACAAATGAAGCCAAGTGTTTTCCAGTTTTGTTTCCAAAAGGCGGTCCGACCTTCTTTGATGACAGACCTGAGAAAATCACACTTTCAAGATACCTAAATAACAGACTTTTAAATGCTGATGGAAGGTTTGCAAAGAGTACAGATTTCATATTTTATGCCCAATATATATCAGAAGTTGACCAGATTTTGTCTAATGTTTCAATAGCAATGAGAAAGGGATTGGACAACAAAGTACCCAAGCGTGTCACCGCGGATATGTTAACCAACACAGAATCTTTAAAGAAGATACTGTACAACGACGAAGGTTACAAGTTCCTGAGAGCAGTCCGTGGAACCCCACCATATTGGCAATGTGTACAGAAAGACCTGTTTGCCATGATAAGACAGCTTGGTATTCCTACGTGGTTTTGTTCGTTCTCGTCAGCAGATTTACGATGGCCAGAAATGCTAAACACCCTTATCCGGCAAGAAGGAAAGCAGATTGACATAGAACAACTTGATTGGTCAGAGAAATGTGGTCTACTGAAACGGAACCCAGTGACAGCAGCAAGGATGTTTGATCATCGATGGCATTGCTTTCTAAAAGAAGTGATATTATCTCCAGCGGCTCCAATTGGACATGTAGTTGACCATTTTTTCCGTGTGGAATATCAGATGAGAGGCTCAGCCCATTGTCACTGTTTGTTCTGGGTTAAAGACGCACCACAAATAGATAAAGATTCTGATGCAGAAGTTGTTGAATTTGTGGACAAGTATGTTACATGTGAAATGCCATCCACAGACGATGAGATGCACGAATATGTGACCGTTCAGAAGCACAGCCTCCGCCATTCAAAATCATGCAGAATGAAAAACACAGTGTGTCGATTTGGTTTTCCCAGGCCTTGTTCGTGTCAAACTTTTGTTAGTCGTGCAAATAATTCAAAAGAGTTGAAAGACAAGCAGACTGATGCAAACCATGAGGAAAACATGGAAGTTGACGATGACGGTGATTACATCAATAAATCAAACGCAACTATACAGCAAGAGTTTCACATGGAAAGGGAGGAAGCTGTGAGAATTCTCGAAATGGCAAAAACAGCATTGCTAAATTCTGATGTCACGTTTGAATCAACAGATGACTTATTTCATGCAATTGGCATAGATCAAACAACATTTGAACTTGCCTATAACAGGATTGCCAATAAGACAAGTGTTGTTTTGAAAAGATCAACAAATAGTATCTGGGTAAACCAATACAACAGATATTTGTTGCAAAGCTGGAATGCCAATATGGACATTCAATTTGTGGTAGATGCCTATTCTTGTGTTATGTACATTGTCTCTTACATATCGAAAGCAGAACGCCAAATGGGATTGTTGCTTGATCGTACACAGAAGGAAGGTCTGGAGGGAAACCTTGATGCTAAACAGGCGTTCAAGAAGCTTGGCAGTGCTTATCTTCACAACAGAGAAGTCAGTGCACAAGAGGCTGTGTATAGAGTGACAAACATGCACCTGAAGGAATGTTCTCGCAAAGTACAATTCATTCCAATCGGAGATACCATTAGAATGTCAAAACCTTTGAATGTACTCCAGAACGCAGATCTTCAGGAGACAGATACTGACTCAGGTTTATGGATGATCAGTCTGGTAGACAGATATAAGAACAGACCCCACACAAAGACGTTTGAACATCTATGCCTTGCAACGTTTGCTTCAGAATATAGAGTGCTTTCAAAATCAGAGGTTTCTCAATCTCCATCCGAAACATTTAAACTGAACGACAACTTCGGGTTTGTGAGAAGACGAACACGAACAGAACCAGCAATTGTGAGATATCCAAGATTTACACCCACAAAAGATTCCGAAAGATACCATCATTCCATTCTGCAGCTTTTCTTACCGTACTATGAAGATCCTCAATTAAAACCTCAACCTTTTGAGTCATATGAAAACTTTTACCAAGTTGGCGCAGTGACAAATGCTGACAATGTTTTACAAACAGTGAAATCCATTGTTGACTCAAACAGGTGTCTTTTTGAAAAAGAGAGCGCTAAACTGGACGAAGCTCAAGAGCTCTTGCAGCAAAATGAAAATTTGGAAGATGCATGGGCCCAAATCTGTCCTGAATCTGAGAGGGAACGGTTAGAATGTCTTGATCTAAGGAAAGATGACACCAATGACGACGATAACCATGATGAGGAAAATATACCTGATCTGACTACAAATCCACCAAAAATGTGCACTGTTGAAGCTCAAAATGACAAAATGTGCAGAGAAGACGCATTACATCTAATGAGATCCTTGAATGAGGAGCAATCATCTATCTTCTATAAAATTCGCAATTGGTGTTTACAAGAAATTCGTGGTGAAAATCCAGATTCCTTCAACGTGTTCATCACTGGGGGTGCAGGCACAGGAAAAACCCATTTGCTTAAGGCTATACAATACGAGTCAAGCAGACTACTGTCTCAAACCTCAGTAAATCCCGATGACGTCACGGTTCTGTTAACCGCTCCAACTGGCGTGGCTGCGTATAACATTGGTGCTTCTACCATACATAACACTTTTTCCATTGGTGTAAATATGACATTCCCCTATGTACCTCTTGGTGATGAGAAAATAAATTCTCTCCGTGCAAAGCTAGGTAATCTGAAAATATTGATCATTGACGAAATATCCATGGTTGACCATCGGCTTATGGCATACATTCATGGTCGATTAAGACAAATAAAACAGACTGGAGACTATTCACTGTTTGGAAAGGTGAGCATACTTGCAGTAGGTGATTTTTATCAGTTACCTCCCGTGAAAGGCACACCTTTATATGCAGATGGAACCGGAGTCAATTTGTGGGACAACAATTTCATGGTTGCACAACTAACACAGGTGGTTAGGCAGAAAAATGGAACATTTGCTGAAATGTTGAATCGTTTCAGAATCCGCAAAAAGGCTGAACGAATAAATGACAGTGACGTTCATTTGATAAAAGAACGTGAAACTGGAGAGGAATCTAATGCAATGCACATATTTCCTACCAATCGACAAGTGGACACATACAATATTGAAATGCTGCATTCAAGATGCCCAGATGCCATAACAATAGAGGCTCAAGATTTTGAAAGAAACCCCAAAACTGGAAGGATGGAACGAAAAACAGGTCATCACCAGAAAGTGTTTAACTCTTGTTTGTCAAAATCTCTGAGCATTGGTACAGATGCAAGAGTCATGCTTAAGAAAAACATCGACGTTTCAGACGGTCTTGTGAATGGCGCCTTCGGAACTGTTGTCCACATAACACCTTCACCTGACGGTTCATTTCCTTCTGAAATCCATGTTTTATTTGACGATCCAAAAGTTGGCCATAATCAGAGAGCAAAGACTCTACCAAATGTCCCACTAAATGCAACAATCATTGAACCACAGGAAGACCAAGTGTCAAACAATGGTGGAGTAAGACGCCAATTTCCTTTGAGATTAGCATGGGCATGCACAGTTCATAAAGTACAAGGTCTGACAGTTGATAATGCTGTTGTTTCATTGAAAAATATATTTGCTGCAGGACAAGCATATGTTGCACTAAGCCGTGTGAGAACTCTCAGTGGGCTCATAGTTGAAGATTTTAAAGATTCAGCCATATATTGCAACGACAAAATTGAGGATGCAATTAAAAGCATGCCCGAGTTCATTGTTGCCCAACAGAAACCCACAAAATGTTCTTTTACAATGGTTTTGCACAATGTTCAGAGTTTGAAAGCACACTTCCAAGATCTACAAGCACATAAAATGCTAATGAATGTTGATTGCATTTGCTTAACAGAAACATGGCTAACCTCTGATGACCCACAGGACGAGCCACATTGGCCAGGTTTTAAGTTTCTTCACAATCCAAGGTCAAATTGCTATGATGACAGCCATCCGGTACTGACCACATTGAAACACCAAGTAAGAGGTGGAGTTGGTATGTATCATTGCCTTAATCAGACAATCAATGCCTGGATTCCACAAACCTGTAATTTGGAGTGTTTGATGTTTGAAGTCCCGCATGTTGATGTGACAGCTGCTGTTTTGTACAGACCCAATTCATATTCAATGGATGTCTTTCGTCAAAACATGGTTAATCTCATTCACGATTTGGATAAATGTCCCACAGGGAAAGTAATTATGGGAGATTTCAACGAAGACATTATCAAGTCCTCTATGTTTGTACATTTTATGCAAGAACACGAATATGTACAATGTGTACAAACTGCAACCACAGAAAGGGGCACTTTGATTGACCATGTGTACGTAAAAGATGTTGAAAACGTTATTGTCCAAGTATTACCAACCTACTTCAGTTTCCATGAAGCAATTAGTATTTCAATAGTTTGACTCATTTAATTCCTGCTAATGAATTGTTACAGTGTTATGTGCAATTATGTCAATGCATTGCGTACGCCTGGTAAACGTTAACCATGACATGTTTTTTCAGCACAACAATTTCCTCCGTCCACTATGCAGGGGGGAGGGGGAAATGGGGGAGATGTTAAATTCAGGACGGTCCCCCATGGGTGGAGGGCACAGAGAGCAGTGATGGGTTGGGAGAGCGGAAGCAGTGCTGGGGAGGGAGAGGGCCAACACTACTGTAGTTGGAGAGGGGCAACACTGCTAAAGTTGGGGAGGGGTAATACTGCTTGGTTGGGGGAGGGCTAACACTGCTTGGGTGGGGGAGGTGTAATACTGCTGGGGTGGGGGAAGGGTAACACTGCTGGGGTGGGAGAGGGGTAACACTGCTAGGGTAGGGGAGATGTAACACTGCTTGGGTAGGAGAAGGGCAGCTGTGCTGGAATGGGACAGGGGTAGCAGTGCTTGGGTGGAAGAGGGGCAATAGTGTTGAAACAAGAGACGGCATCAGGATTGCATGGATTCTACCTAATGGTTCAGAACCAGCCCATCTCAGCACACAGCCTGCTAATGTCAAAGTCCTACATCTGAAAGTCCTTCCGAGATGGACCGGGAAATCACTGGCCATAACACTGGTGGGTTTGATTGACCTGCACGCCCAAGAACACTGGTGATCTTAAGTCTTATTATTTTGAAACATATTTCTGTAATACAAGGACATTACACACTTGTACATCTCTAAATAGTGATTTAAGTGCATCTGGTGCAAATGGATTGACTGTTTTGCTATATTGATGTTTCTTCCATTGTGTCTGTAACCGCAGCTAACCTACCAGCGGACATGGCAGACATCGGGCTGGATTCTACCCAATCCTATAGCACCATCACATCTCAGCGAACTGCCTACTACAGTGCTCATATTCTACCTCTGAAAGGCCTTCCTACCTGCACCTAAAATCACAGACACCAAAGCCACGTGGATTTGTTTGTGCGGCATACAAGCAGCCAAGGAACCAATGGTAATCATAAGTCTCTTTATTAAAAAATATATATTTGTATTGTACAAGATCATTAAACACTTGTTCATCTCTCACTAAATAGTGATTAAAGTGCATGCTGCTGTAAATGACAATTTTTCTATGTTGATGTTTCTTCTATTGTGTTTGTAACAATAGCTACCGAAGCTGTAAAGATGACAGACAGTGGGCAAAATCTACCCTTCAGCTACATCACCAGAGGAGAAGATAGAGGCTGAAGTTTAAGCAGACATGAGACTGATGCGTAAAACCGCCACTACACCTTCTAGACATTTACAGTACAGGACATCATATTTGCTCTTCAGCAAAATCACAATGCTCTATTTCCACAAGTGACAATAATATAATCTGTACCAAAGCCATGGACTTTAAAAGGGCTTCATTCCATTATTGTATTTATTTGTTTATTATTTTCGTTAATGTAATGTAAATATGTTTATAATGTTTTTTTATTAAAATAATTATGATGTTATCTTCAAGTGTTCAGACGTTATTTGTTAAAAGCCATGCATGTCACAATTGTGTGTCTTTTGTTTGATGGACATTTAGACATTCCATATAAAATACAATGCTGCAATAGTCATGTGATTGACATTTGAAATAGATTGAATTAATACAGTTGTATATATTAATAACAATAATAATAAAGTAAATTAAAACAGTAAATGATTGTACTGAATTTTTGGTTGAACTACGCTTCTGACAGACTGTGTCCCAAAGAACAGAGGGTGGAGCTGGACTTCTAATTGTGCTTTGCATGACACAAGAGACTTCTATTGCTGTTGCTGTTGGTAGTGCTTACTTTAAGCAGTAGGAATGTGCTTGAACGTTTTTGAAGAAAGGCACCGCAGTTTGTTGTGAGGATAATTGAACCTGTTGTGAGGCTAATTTTACCTTAAATAAACATGTGTGATCTGTCAAACTTATCTTATTTTTGGTACAGCACTGCTTCACCTGTTGTCCTAAAGACAACTCCACTGAAAGACTCTGCTTATGTCTGCTGATTTAAGGACACGGTTCCATATCTTTTTGTACAAGCCAATCCCATTGAAATGCCATTGGTTCATAATATATTTGTGCAGTCTGTCATCATAGCAAAAGACATCAATATGAGGATAACATGTAGGCTATGTCTGTGATAGGGGAAAATACAGTTGAAATGTATAATGCAACGTGAACATTTTACTGACTGGCACTCTGGCAGTCAGTGACAAATGTTTTGTATCATTTCTTACAAATTGGAGACAAAGTCATGAACGTATTAAAGTGCTTTTAAATATGTAGGCATATACTGTATATGGTTTCTAAAGCACACCCTTGCTGTTTTCATTGGCTCCAAATGTTATTTTTTATCTTCTGTTGTAATCAGATGGTAGATATTGGCCTATGAATGGTGTGTACAACAGCAGTATCACTTTATGTTAAATGGTTAAAAATCTTAGTAGATGGACTTGCTATAGTGCCCTTTATGCTCCAATATTGATAAAATGTTCTTTCTTCAAGTACACTAAGGACGGCTGGCTTGAATTTACAGTTGGGCAACATAAAGCATTATCACAGTATCACAGGCCAAAGTTTGCATTTTCAGTTGATTGCTATAGTTTCAATGCAATTCATCTTGACCCATGTGCTTTTAACTACACCAAGTGTGATGATGATTGGCTTACGTTAACCCCTTATGGCTACTTCAATTTGATGCCAATATACATATTTAAGTCTATACGCATCTGTGAGACGCATCATTTTTCATAGTTATTAACTTCTATAGGCTTTCTTTTTATTATACAAACCTCCCTTTACGGTCAAATGGAAGATAATGCTTCATAGATGGTATGTACCAAAGGATTTTCATCTAACTCATAAAACCTAGGATCCTTGTGCTTGATCCTTTACAAAATTCTAAATGGTGGGAAATCTATCAAGACAGAAGTCATAGTATAGTCATAATCATTGAAGTAGATTTGTTCACCACGAAGAGACACTTATGTGGGAAAAGGTTCATGAGTGTTAGTGAAAGGGGTCAGAACTTATCACTGTCTAAAGTTTGCATTTTCCGTTGACTGCTATAGCGCCCTCTATGACCTGATCTGGATACACTTCAGAGAAATGCATCATTACCCACGTGCCTTTGATTGATTATGATTGGGTTAAGTTAACCACGTTTTCCGGCTCCTACAATTTTATAGGACAATTTTGAGCCTCTGGTGGCCATATTGTTATGTCAATCGACTTCTTCTTAATTAAGCAGTTAGAACCTTCGACCTAAACAGTTTCAAAGTTGGTCCCGCTCAAATCAAGGAACAGGTTGTTTTTGTATTGGACTCAAGATCATAGGTGTCCATATTGTTTCGCACAAATTGAAAATTTGAAAAAGTAATCTCTGTTTTAAATCAAGGAATAAGCTGAAAGTTAATCATACAGTATGAAGATAATGATAGTAAGAGTGGTTCAATGGGATTGGAATCATGGCATTCTAACAGTTTTGAGCCTCTGGTAGCCATGTTTTTGGGCATAAATGGAAATGTGAGAAATGTATCTTGTTCAGAATGTTATGCTGAACAACTTTTGTATCATACTCAAGATGATAGGAGTCCTTATAGAGTTTTGAAAAAGCAATTTAAGCCCATTCTGACGGGTATTTTACCTCTGGCGGCCAGGTTGTTGCGGATAGAAATATTATGAGAATGCTATCTTTTTCAAAATGTCATGCCCAACAACATTTATATAGTCCTTATAGAGTTTTGAAAAACGCATTTACGTCCATTCAGACAGTTTTACGCCTCTGGCGGCCATTTTGTTATACCAGAATTGAAAAGTTGAAGATGTCATCTTGTTCAGAATTTGATGCCCAACAACCTTTAAATTGGACTCAAGGTCATAGGAGTCCATCCTGATATCGAAAAACGCATTTACGTCCATTCTGGCCGTTTGTAGACTCTGGCGGCCATGTTGTTTTACCAAAATAGATAAAGTGAAAATGTAATCTTGTTCAGAATGTCATGCCCAACAACCTTTATATTGGACTCAAGATCATAGGAGTCCATCTTGATATCGAAAAACGCATTTACGTCAATTCGACAGTATTTAGCCTCTGGTGGCTTTTTTGTTTAACAAAATTGAACATTTGACAATTTCATCTTGTTCAGAATTTCATGTCCAACAACTTATTAATTGGGTTTAAGATCATAGGAATCCATACTGATGTTGAAAAACGCATTTACGTCCATTTTGACCGTTTTTAGCCTCTGGCGGCCATATTTATTCAGCAAAATTGAAAATGTGAAAACGTCATCTTGTTCAGAATTTCATGCCCAACAACTTTTTAATTTTACTCAAGATCATAGGAGACCGTCTTGATGTCGTAAATAGCATTTAAAGCCATTCGGACAGTTTATTGCATCTGGCGGCCATTTTATTTTTTTAAATCAACTTAATTTTACTTGGGAAGTTGGAGTTTATGACCTTGATTATTTCACAGTTGGTCCCGCTCAAATCAAACAATCAATCTAGGAGCTATGGTCATTTTAGCCATAACCACGCCCTTTTTGATGCCACGCCCCAATTAAAAAATGATGGGTGCCATCTTGTTTAGAATTTACTTCTAAGAAACTTTGTAATTGGGTTCAAGATCATAGGACTCTATCTTCATGTCGATATAAGCATTTTAGTTTTTAGGCCACACCCTTTTCGACTTTAATGACTCCTATTGGCTATTACTTTTAGTGTACAGACTTCACTTCTCGTCATATGAAGGATATATGGCTATAGATGATGTTTGCCAAAGGATTTATGTCTATCTCAAAAAACCTAGGATTCTTAGGGATTTTAGTGTTTTTCTTAAAATTCAAAATGGCGGGAAATCTATCCTGGCGGAAGTCATAGGTTCTTGAGGCAGATTTGTTTAGCATGAGGAGATGCCTTTATGGTTAAAGTTTCATGACTCTAGGTCAAAGGGGTCAGGAGATATGCTTGTTCAAAGTTTGCATTTTCAGACGATTGCTATAGCGCCACCTTTGGGCCGATCACTGCAATTTTTTCACACAGATCTTCTGTTGTCTACTTCTACAGCTGTAGCAAGTTTCAGACCTTTGGTCACAGCGGTTTAGGCTGTGTAAGTCGATTTTGGCGGAATAATAATAATAATAATAATAATAATAATAATAATAAAACTAACAATTACAATAGGTTGTCTTGCACTTCGTGCTCGACACCCTAATTAAAGCTGCAAGCAGCGATTACCGGGTGTCGAGGCTTGTGCAGACGAGGCAGACCAGTAAGACCAGTAAGACTTTTACAGATTTTATAGAGTTGATGAGGTTGGAACGGCCTCAGCTTAATTGCGGTGATTTAGCCTTCAATGTTTTAAGAAAGTGTATCAAAGTCAGGGTTCAGCAGTTACGCTCGTTTAACGCTTTAAAATAGAATCATAACTGGCATAGCATTTAGACACACACGGTAGTGACAAGTGCATTGCATCAACATTGCAAACAGTTTGGTCAGTTTGGTGTTGTTTTAAATCAAGGAATAAGCTGAAAGTTAATCATACAGTATGAAGATAATGATAGTAAGAGTTGTTCAATGGGATTGGAATCATGGCATTCTAACAGTTTTGAGCCTCTGGTAGCCATGTTTTTGGGCATAATTGGAAATGTGAGAAATGTATCTTGTTCAGAATGCTATGCTGAACAACTTTTGTATCATACTCAAGTTTATAGGAGTCCATATAGAGTTTTGAAAACGCATTTTAAGCCGATTTTGACGGTTTTCTGCCTCTGGCGGCCAGGTTGTTGCGGATAGAAAAATTATGAGAATGCTATCCTGTTCAGAATTGTATGCCCAACAACATTTATATTGGACTCAAGATCATAGGAATCCATACGTATGTCGAAAAACGCATTTACGTCCATTACGACAGTTTTACGCCTCTGGCGGCCATTTTGTTGTACCAAAATTGAAAAAGTGAAGATGTCATCTTGTTCAAATTTGATGCCCAACAACCTTTATATTGGACTCAAGGTCATAGGAGTCCATCCTGATATCGAAAACGCATTTACGTCCATTCGGACCGTTTTTAGCCTCTGGCGGCCATGTTGTTTTACCAAAATAGAAAAAGTGAAAATGTAATCTTGTTCAGAATGTCATGCCCAACAACTTTTATATTGGACTCAAGATCATAGGAGTCCATCTTGATATCGAAAAACGCATTTACGTCAATACGACAGTATTTAGCCTCTGGTGGCCATTTTGTTTAACCAAATTGAACATTTGACAATTTTATCTTGTTCAGAATTTCATGCCCAACAACTTATTAATTGGGTTTAAGATCATAGGAATCCATACTGATGTTGAAAAACGCATTTACGTCCATTTTGACCGTTTTTAGCCTCTGGCGGCCATGTTTATTCAGCAAAATTGAAAAGGTGGAAACGTCATCTTGTTCAGAATTTCATGCCCAACAACTTTGTAATTTTACGCAAGATCATAGGAGACCGTCTTGATGTCGAAAATAGCATTTAAAGCCATTCGGACAGTTTTTTGCATCTGGCGGCCATTTTGTTTTTTTAAATCACTTTAATTTTACTTAGGCAGTTGAAGTTTATGACCCTGAATATTTCACAGTTGGTCCCGCTCAAATCAAACAATCAGTCTAGGAGCTATGGCCATTTTAGCCATAACCACGCCCTTTTTGATGCCACGCCCCAATTTAAAAATGATGGGTGCCATCTTGTTTAGAATTTACTTCTAAGAAACTTTGTAATTGGGTTCAAGATCATAGGACTCTATCTTTATGTCGATATAAGCATTTTAGTTTTTAGGCCACACCCTTTTCGACTTTAATGACTCCTATTGGCTATTCCTTTTAGTGTACAAACTTCATTTATCGTTAGGTGAACGGCATTGGTCTATTTATGACGTGTGTCAAAGGATTATTATCTATTTCAAAAATCCTAGGATCCTTAGGGATTATAGTGTTTTTCACAAAATTCAAAATGGCGGGAAATCTATCCTGGCGGAAGTCATAGGTTCTTGAGGCAGATTTGTTCAGCATGAGGAGATGCATATATGGTTAAAGTTTCATGACTGTAGGTTAAAGATGTCAGGAGATATGCTTGTTCAAAGTTTGCATTTTCAGACGATTGCTATAGCGCCACCTTTGGGCCGATCACTGCAATTTTTTCACACAGATCTTCTGTTGTCTACTTCTACAGCTGTAGCAAGTTTCAGAACTTTGGACACAGCGGTTTAGGCTGTATAAGTCATTTTGGCGGAATAATAATAATAATAATTAAAGCTGCAAGCAGCGATTACCGGGTGTCGAGGCTTGTGCAGACGAGGCAGACCAGTAAGACCAGTAAGACTTTTACAGATTTTATAGAGTTGATGAGGTTGGAACGGCCTCAGCTTAATTGCGGTGATTTAGCCTTCAATGTTTTAAGAAAGTGTATCAAAGTCAGGGTTCAGCAGTTACGCTCGTTTAACGCTTTAAAATAGAATCATAACTGGCATAGCATTTAGACACACGGTAGTGACAAGTGCATTGCATCGACATTGCAAACAGTTTGGTCAGTTTGGTGTTGTTTTAAATCAAGGAATAAGCTGAAAGTTAATCATACAGTATGAAGATAATGATAGTAAGAGTGGTTCAATGGGATTGGAATCATGGCATTCTAACAGTTTTGAGCCTCTGGTGGCCATGTTTCTGGGCATAATTGGAAAAGTGAGAAATGTATCTTGTTCAGAATGTTATGCTGAACAACTTTTGTATCATACTCAAGATGATAGGAGTCCATATAGAGTTTTGAAAACGCATTTTAAGCCCATTCTGACGATTTTTTGCCTCTGGCGGCCAGGTTGTTGCGGATAGAAATATTATGAGAATGCTATCCTGTTCAGAATTTCATGCCCAACAACATTTCTATTGGACTCAAGATCATAGGAATCCATACGTATGTCGAAAAACGCATTTACGTCCATTCCGACAGTTTTACGCCTCTGGCGGCCATTTTGTTGTACCAGAATTGAAATAGTAAAGATGTCATCTTGTTCACAATCTGATGCCCAACAACTTTTATATTGGACTCAAGGTCATAGGAGTCAATCCTGATATCGAAAAACGCATTTACGTCCATTCTGACCGTTTGTAGCCTCTGGCGGCCATGTTGTTTTACCAAAATAGAAAAAGTGAAAATGTAATCTTGTTCATAATGTCATGCCCAACAACGTTTATATTGGACTCAAGATCATAGGAGTCCATCTTGATATCGAAAAACGCATTTACGTCAATACGACAGTATTTAGCCTCTGGTGGCTTTTTTGTTTAACAAAATTGAACATTTGACAATTTCATCTTGTTCAGAATTTCATGCCCAACAACTTATTAATTGGGTTTAAGATCATAGGAATCCATACTGATGTTGAAAAACGCATTTACGTCCATTTTGACCGTTTTTAGCCTCTGGCGGCCATATTTATTCAGCAAAATTGAAAATGTGAAAACGTCATCTTGTTCAGAATTTCATGCCCAACAACTTTTTAATTTTACTCAAGATCATAGGAGACCGTCTTGATGTCGTAAATAGCATTTAAAGCCATTCGGACAGTTTTTTGCATCTGGCGGCCATTTTGTTTTTTTAAATCAACTTAATTTTACTTGGGCAGTTGGAGTTTATGACCTTGATTATTTCACAGTTGGTCCCGCTCAAATCAAACAATCAGTCTAGGAGC
>JACYXH010000690.1:3757500-3768169 GCA_026745465.1 Lota lota | reverse complement strand
TGTTGATTGGTTCCCCAGACGTGTGTGAAACAGCGTGGGCCCTGCGGAGCCCACTCCTACTGTCCCTTAGAGAGGGGGTCCCCACAGCCACTGCTGACTTACTGTCCTGGGTTCATTCAGACCCACTGGTCTGGCTACTGGTTATTATTATTATTGTTCAGTGGAAATGACCTGCGCACGTTTTCATTGGCTCATGTCAAATGTACACACTAGACACTTCACGGATTAGCGGAGACGGTTCACACGGGTCTCTTCTGGTTTTGGTTTCACTTGGGTGATTTGGATGAAATGTGCCGTACAGAGAATCTACCTCCGCGGACTGGTGACAGCTGAAACCCGCGCTGCAGTGCCTTGCTCCAGGGCAGCGGGGGAGGCACTCATCTGCTGGGAAGGGCTAGAGGTGAACGTGCACAGACAGACCAGTTAAACCCTCTCATGGTGAGCTACTGGACCAGTGCTGAGCACTGGTCCAGTAGCACCACCACTTTTTGGTTCTGCATATCCCTTGGTTGGAACCGCACCGGCCGCGTTCCCCATCGAGGAAAACGATGGACCGCGTCCGGACCGCCTGCTGCTTCCCTCCCCCTGACTGACTCGTCCTCACCTTGTGTTTGTCTCTGCAGGGACTCAGGACTACACGGCTCCCCCCCCCACCCCCGTGCTGACCCCCTCCACCCTCAGAGCACCTCTCTACCGGCAGGCCGGTCCAGAGGAGGACGACCAGCCCCCCCCCCCCACCCCCCCCCCCCCCCCACCCCCCCCCCCCCCCCCCCCCTCCCCCCCCCCCCCCCCCCCCCCCCCCCCCCCCCCCCCCCCCCCCCCCCCCCCCACATGAACACCGTGGCCCCAGCCTTTGCCTTGGCTCACTGTCAGTAGAGCTGGCATCAAAGCCTCCTAAAAACGAGGGTTCCCCCCCCCCCCCCTGAGCATTTGAAGTGTGGGGGACCATTGTTTCCCAAACACCTGATCCTGACCCCTCCGTTACAACATGATCCTGACCCCTCCGTACACCTGATCCTGACCCCTCCGTACACCTGTTCCTGACCCCTCCGTACACCTGATCCTGACCCCTCCGTACACCTGATCCTGACCCCTCCGTACACCTGATCCTGACCCCTCCGTACACCTGATCCTGACCCCTCCGTACACCTGATCCTGACCCCTCCGTACACCTGATCCTGACCCCTCCGTACACCTGTTCCTGACCCCTCCGTACACCTGATCCTGACCCCTCCGTACACCTGTTCCTGACCCCTCCGTACACCTGATCCTGACCCCTCCGTACACCTGATCCTGACCCCTCCGTACACCTGATCCTGACCCCTCCGTACACCTGATCCTGACCCCTCGTACACCCTGATCCTGACCCCTCCGTACACCTGATCCTGACCCCTCGCTACACCTGATCCTGACCCCTCCGTACACCTGTTCCTGACCCCTCCGTACACCCTGATCCTGACCCCTCCGTACACCTGTTCCTGACCCCCTCCGTACACCTGATCCTGACCCCTCCGTACACCTGATCCTGACCCCTCCGTACACCTGATCCTGACCCCTCCGTACACCTGATCCTGACCCCTCCGTACACCTGTTCCTGACCCCTCCGTACACCTGATCCTGACCCCTCCGTACACCTGATCCTGACCCCTCCGTACACCTGATCCTGACCCCTCCCTCTCCTCGTACCTGCGACCCCTGCGGCCGCCTAGCCCACTCAAAAACCAAAATGTAAAGAAAGAGAACGTTGTCGTGGAGAGGGTGCTGTGGTGGGCGGGGGGCGGGGGGGGGGGGGGGGGGGGGATGGCGTTAACTAGCCCATTAACTTGACAAGAAGCTGATGTCTGTATATTTTCCATGGAAGGGGCTTATCCAGGAGACCGGCACGTCTCAACCATTTTATGAAGAGAATGACTCTGATGGATGCATCTTTTGGGGGGGGGGGGGGGGGGAACGAACAAGGAAAAGCCGCAGTGGTCCGCTTCCTCCCTGTAGCTCAGTGGTCTCCCTGGACAGACAAGAAGAGACTGCCATTTCTTCCACAGGCTCTGGTGTTGCCTTTTGCATACTATGCTGTTTTCAAACAAGGACCTGGTCTTGTTTGACGTTTCACACTGTGTGTGTCTTTTTTCCTAGACTTTTTTCTTTACTTGATGTCTATGAATCTCATTAGGCCTACAATGATAATAAATATATAAATAAAAATGTTTCTTGCTTCTTGAAAGTATATAAATTGAAAGAAGAGTTTAAACTAAAAGTTATTCTGCTCGATACTGTATAATACCTAAACAAAAACCCTATGCTAGCCTGTAGGATTAAGGGATGCAATGTTAACACATATCACTGCACTGTGTATAGAAGGCAACAAATAAATGAAAAGGCAAGGCTACTCAAAACAAATGACTGTATTATGGCTTCCATTCAAATTTTAAATTAATTAATTAAACGAAGACATTATATATTTCATTGTACATTTAGTTTTGCAATGGAAAGACAGGGAACAATATCATAAACTTAGAGCCAGAAGGCCTCTACACATCCCCCTTAAATTAACTCTGAATTCACTTCATTAGTGTATGCCGTAAAATGTTGTGGTTTGGCAAAACAAATGCTTGGTAGGCCTACAGTAGCCATCCAAAAAGTGAGTCTTATCGTGCACCATCCTGTGTTATAATTATCTCTCTCTCTTGCTCTCTCTCTGTCTCTCTCTCTGTCTCTCTCTCTCTCTGTCTCTCTCTGTCTCTCTCTGTCTGTCTCTCTGTCTCTGTCTCTCTCTGTCTGTCTCTCTGTCTGTCTCTCTGTCTCTCTGTCTCTGTCTCTCTCTCTGTCTCTCTGTCTGTCTCTGTCTCTCTGTCTCTCTGTCTCTCTATCTCTGTCTCTCTGTCTCTGTCTCTCTCTCTCTCTCTCTTTGTCTCTCTATCTGTTTCTGTCTCTCTCTGTCTGTCTTTCTGTCTCTCTCTCTCTGTCTGTCTCTCTGTCTCTGTCTCTCTCTCTGTCTCTCTGTCTCTCTCTCTGTCTCTGTCTCTCTCTCTCTCTCTCTCTCTCTCTCTCTCTCTCTCTCTCTCTCTCTCTCTCTCTCTCTCTCTCTGTCTCTCTGTCTCTCTGTTTCTCTCTCTCTCTATATATATATCAAGGATTGAAAATGAGTAGAAAATCGAGTAGGCCATCGACACGTCATTCGTTTAGGCCTACAGTTTATTCAGCGATAGCCTCCCATAGTAGCACACAGCTCCGGTGAAGTTCACAAAAAGCTCCATTGCTCCCATGGCGAGCACTGGGCGCTGCAGTACGACGAAGATCAGTGGGGGGAAATTAAAACCAACACATCCATCAAAGTGTCGGGATGAAACGGATCGCCGGAGCATTTCCATTTCAAACCAGTCCGATGGTCGGTAAATCTTGGCTAAAGGACGCTGAGAAGAAACAGAGAGAATAACATCAGAAGGGCCGGCTACACATTAGCTCTACAAATGCATTTTGAAGAAGTCAAAAGAAAAAAGAGATTTGCAGCAACAACAAAAAAAAGCTGCAGCTAAACACTTAAATGAAGAGATTAGTTCCCCCTCACGCTCCAGTTGGCGCCCTCAATAGACGAGCTCTTCCAATCCGCTGGGAGCTTCACCCATAGGCCTCCTCCTCCTCCTCCTCCATGCACTGCTCCACCCATAGGCCTCCTCCTCCTCCATGCACTGCTCCACCCATAGGCCTCCTCCTCCTCCATGCACTGCTTCATCCATAGGCCTCCTCCTCCTCCATCTCCTCCTCCTCCATGCACTGCTTCATCCATAGGCCTCCTCCTCCTCCATGCACTGCTTCATCCATAGGCCTCCTCCTCCTCCTCCATGCACTGCTTCATACATAGGCCTCCTCCTCCTCCATGCACTGCTTCATCCATTGGCCTCCTCCTCCTCCATGCACTGCTTCATCCATAGGCCTCCTCCTCCTCCTCCTCCTCCTCCATGCACTGCTTCATACATAGGCCTCCTCCTCCTCCATGCACTGCTTCATACATAGGCCTCCTCCTCCTCCATGCACTGCTTCATACATAGGGCTCCTCCTCCTCCTCCTCCTCCCCCTCCATGCACTGGTTCATCCATAGGCCTCCTCCTCCTCCATGCACTGGTTCATCCATAGGCCTACTCCTCCTCCATGCACTGCTTCGTCCATAGGCCTCCTCCTCCATGCACTGCTTCATCCATAGGCCTCCTCCTCCTCCATGCACTGCTTCATCCATAGGCCTCCTCCTCCTCCTCCATGCACTGCTTCATCCATAGGCCTCCTCCTCCTCCATGCACTTCTTCATCCATAGGCCTACTCCTCCTCCATGCACTGCTCCATTCATAGGCCTGCTCCTCCTCCTCCATGCACTGCTTCATCCATAGGCCTGCTCCTCCTCCATGCACTGCTTCATCCATAGTCCCACTCCTCCTCCATGCACTGCTTCATCCATAGGCCTCCTCCTCCTCCTCCATGCACTGCTTCATCCATAGGCCTCCTCCTTGTTTCAATGCCAGCGGCCACAAAAACCTGCTTTATTTAATTTATTCTTCAAAATAAAAGCCTACTTTTGTACGAATTGGGAGTTGTTTTATTTTTTCATTCTAGGCCCATCGTCGACACCGATCTTCACTGGCTACAAACCTCGAACGTTGGCTAAGTCTAAACTAAGCAAGTTATATTCATTCTATGGTTTACAGCGACAAACTGGGGAAATTACTTCACAAAATAGCTCCCCGACTGCAGCATGAAACCGTTCCTCCTCCTCCAAGATGAAGTCCCATGCTGGACTGCCCTCTTTAGGGGGTTCAATAAACTGCCTTCATCTCGGTTGATATGCTGATGAGACCGGCCCACGAGAGACGGCGCACTTACCATTTTAAAAAGGCTGAAAATTATAAATATATAAATATACATATACTATTATGTATAATAAATGCGCGGAGTGACTATACAGGGACCATGGCCTGTCAATCCCAAACAAGCTCAGCGCAATGAGCGCTGATCTCCGTGCGCTCAGCTCCATAATTTCACATGTCTGTGAAATTACGGACGCCTTAAAGGAAGTAATTTGACCGTGCCAGTGGAATTAAGATGTCCAACGTGTATTAAAGTGTATGGATACAAAGAAATGATGTTGACGCCATTGGCGATCCTAAAATAACGGGTGAAATCAAGGAACTGGATCCCATGCGGTCCATAACGCTAATGCATGGATGAGAATCGATCGGAGGCCAACATTACCTGTGTTCATAAACCCACATGTTGAACTAAGACACGTATCTAAAAGCTGAAATACAAAATTCATAAATTGAAAACTCGCCCTTAAATAGTCTTTGTCAAATTAACAACACAAAACGTAATACATTTTAATGTAAGATACTATTTTACACATAGGACACATATAAAAGAGAAAAAATATATACTTCTCTGCGCACTTTGAACTGCTTTGTAACAAGGTAATTGCTTATTGAATGTATTTTGATAAACGATTGAATGTTTTTTTTATTTGTACATATGTGAATGTATTATGTCTCTCAGTAGAGCGACTCAATCCCACCACTGTTACAATATCACTTTAAATGTGTTCAATTTATTCATGTCTCTCCCGCTCCCATTTAGAAAAAGCAACACGCACACACATTATGCTTTACAAAAAAACATGCCAGAGATCGTTTGAGAAATGTATATAAAATATGCCTTAAGATAATAAATATAATTTGAACACAATGCAAACAATTAAATTTGCACGCACGCACACACACGCACGCACGCACACACACACACACACACACACAAACACACATCTCTCCTTTAGCTGAGTAAACACGGTTGACAAGCCGCGATGATGAAGGTCAGTGGAAGACGATGGTCTGTTTTGTTGTTTGTGCGCATCCACCCTGGTGCTCCTTAGGTCAGCTGACCTCTGCCTCCACGGCCGCCAGTCACTCGAGGTTTTGACGTGTTCAAACCCTAATCACTTCAAACGATCCTCATTAAATAAGACGTTAACATGTCATGGTGTAATACTTGTAAGCCTACTATCCCGGATCACCATCACCTCCACCTTCCCCCCCCCCCCCCCCCCCCCCCCCCCCCCCCCCCGCCTCCTCCACCCCTGCAGTACGGAGGGGCAGACAGTCCAAGGGTTTCATGTGTGGGTTTAAAAAAACGAACCTCAAGATGTGTATGGTTTTTAATTAACCTATGTATAACCAGGCATGTCCTTAAGAACCAGTTCTTATTTACAGTGGCAGCCTGGCCAAAGGCAAAGTCTATTGCGGGAAGGGGTAGGGGCTAAAATGAAAAGTTAAAGACCGCAGCCCACACCCAAACATTTCCAACACACCCATTACTCACATCCAGTCCAGGACACAAGCACCAGGCAGGTATCTAGCAAACAGCAGCATCAGGCAGTAAGACCATCAGGCAGGCAACACAACAGCAGAACAAGAGTAGCAGACGCGAGCAGTAAGACAACCAGGCAGGCAACACAACAGCAGAACAAGAGTAGCAGACGCGAGCAGTAAGACAACCAGGCAGGCAACACAACAGCAGAACAAGAGTAGCAGACGCGAGCAGTAAGACAACCAGGCAGGCAACACAACAGCAGAACAAGAGTAGCAGACGCGAGCAGTAAGACAACCAGGCAGGCAACGCAACAGCAGAACAAGAGTAGCAGACGCAAGCAGTAAGACAACCAGTCAGGCAACACAACAGCAGAACAAGAGTAGCAGACGCAAGCAGTAAGATAACCAGGCAGGCAACACAACAGCAGAACAAGAGTAGCAGACGCAAGCAGTAAGAGAACCAGGCAGGCAACACAACAGCAGAACAAGAGTAGCAGACGCGAGCAGTAAGACAACCAGGCAGGCAACACAACAGCAGAACAAGAGTAGCAGTCGCAAGCAGTAAGACAACCAGGCAGGAAACACAACAGCAGAACAAGAGTAGCACACGCAAGCAGTAAGACAACCAGGCAGGCAACACAACAGCAGAACAAGAGTAGCAGACGCAAGCAGTAAGAGAACCAGGCAGGCAACACAACAGCAGAACAAGAGTAGCAGACGCAAGCAGTAAGACAACCAGGCAGGCAACACAACAGCAGAACAAGAGTAGCAGACGCGAGCAGTAAGACAATCAGGCAGGCAACACAACAGCAGAACAAGAGTAGCAGACGCAAGCAGTAAGACAACCAGGCAGGCAACACAACAGCAGAACAAGAGTAGCAGACGCGAGCAGTAAGACAACCAGTCAGGCAACACAACAGCAGAACAAGAGTAGCAGACGCAAGCAGTAAGACAACCAGGCAGGCAACACAACAGCAGAACAAGAGTAGCAGACGCAAGCAGTAAGACAACCAGGCAGGCAACACAACAGCAGAACAAGAGTAGCAGACGCAAGCAGTAAGACAACCAGGCAGGCAACACAACAGCAGAACAAGAGTAGCCGGACATGAGACAACAGTGAGCAGCCGACAGACACGAATCGGGGAATGTAAGTGGATAGAGAAACAGCTGTACGTTTCAGTGCGAACGTCTATAAGCGAGTCCTTGAAAGCTGGCGCTCAAACTGTCCCGCTTTGAATGCTTTTTTTTTGCAGAATGTTCCATTCCCTGGCTGCAGCAGCCGGAATGACGTCAGACCAAGCACAGCATTCGTTTTGGAACAAGGCGAGCCGAGCGGGTGTTGTAGGCAGCAGATGCAGTACAGGTGACGCAGGTAGAGGGGAGGGCAGCTCAAGGAGGGCTTTGAAGATAGGCATGAAGCCGTGAACATGACGACGGGTGTGTCAAGGTGGTCTGTTGACAGAGGGATACGAAGAAGTGGCTTGTTTTGAAAGAGGCGCTGTGGCAAACCGGATAGGCGAGTGACAGTGAGCGTCGAGCTTCAGAGGTCTGTGGTTGCATGCCGACCTACATAACCTACATACGACCTACACACGACCTATACACAACGTCACCATAGTCAAACATGGGATGAATACTCATTTCAACAAGGTAGTTCAGCAGAGAGAGAGTGACGGTAGAGAGCATCCTCTACAAGAAGCCATTTTGGATTTCACCGTACTGTAACCTGCCGATATGGTGAGAGAAGGACAGTCTAGCCCGATACCCAAGTACTGATGTTCAGTGACCTGGTCTAGGATCGTCCCGTCCAGGGTGGTGATATTTTGGGTTGATCGGGGGCACAAAGCCCTTCCTACCGCACCGCCTTACCTTGGTCTTGGTGATGCTGAGCAGGAGGTATGGGGGGGGGGGGGGGAGGCCTGTTGGACCCAAGGAAGCTGTCCTAAATTACAGAAGATACCGCCTAGATAACGTCCGTCTATCTTCAAACTCTGGTACACGCTCTGCTCTCGGTCTGAGTGTTCATTGCGGTGTTCAAAAGGAATGTTTTTGAACACCGCAAAGCTGCAGGTTTGCTGGGAGCCTGCGTCTCCAACGGCCACATCGCGCTATCTGGGTCTCCTGCCGGCCGTCGAGTAGATAGGCAGTACACCCGGGAGCGAGACACCCATCTGTTGGTTGGCTGTTGCCCTGCATGGCGCGTTCACATCGCTGTTGTGAACGTGTGCAGGCGAGTATGGCTCCTAAACCTGTCAGTGTTAGTAGCGTTTTTGTAAGTGCTTAGAGTGGCGGGTGTTGCTGGAAAGGTGCTGCATAAGAACGATCACATGGACCCAGGTGGGGACACACTTGGCCGATGAATGGAAAGGAGACGGGGCGATGGGGGCATTGACCCCCCCCCCCCCCCCCCCCCTGGCTTTGCGAGCAGGGCGCCCAGCTCGGGGGTAAAAGGTTTCTGTAAACAAAGGGGGATTCTAATGCAGACGTGCACACAGCCAGAGCGGGCCATGCAGTCCCACAGAGCCACATTCCGGCCAGACATTCATCTGTCCGCACCCGGCACCGTTCTCCCCGCAGGCTTCATGTCTTCACCATCAACACTGCTGCTGGGAAAATACAGGACGAGAAAAACGGCAACTCCTTTTGCCCAGTCTTGATTAACTTGTGTGTGTGTGTGTGTGTGTGTGCGATGTACTGTTTGTGGAAGGCAGGGATGGAAAGCACATGAAGGCTGGTGAATTGATTGTCTCTAGTTCAACATGTGCGGCGATGGAGTGAACCTCCCTAATGGAGCACCTCCAGGTCACCATGTGCATGTGCGTTTGTGCATGTGTGTTTGTGCGTCGCTGAGGCTAGGAATCAGCGGGCAGATCCCACCGATGAAGTAGAATTCATTGTGTCCTTGATTCCTATTATTTTCAGTGATTGCACTATAGCAGACTATGGAGTGATGCTGTCACAAACACAAGCACTCTCCTTCTCACACACAACCTGGGGGAAAAGAAAACACTGTGAAGCAAAGGAATCTGTGATTGAATGGCCGTCTTGCTAACGAAACCCCATTGGCCCTTTGAAATATGGCCATCCATTTAGCCGTTGTTTAACTAGCCGCTCCAAAGGCATCTCCTTCCCTTCCTGTTTAGTGGAAGTCTTAATGGCGTGGTGCTCTGTGACACATGGAGGGAGGTGTACTCATCAGGCTAATGAAGATTGAAAGCACTTATGGTCCCCTTTCCCTTCAGCATCAGCCCAATCAGCCGCCTATTGGGGTACACAGCCCCCCCCCCCCCCCTCCATTTGTCAGACGTTTGATCCGTGAATGAAACAAAGGAACTCCCTGTATTACCACTTTGAGGAGATTTAAAGCTGCACAGGGACGGGGGAGAGTGTGCTTGGGATCCACTGTTCATATCAGTGCTAAAAACCCGTCTGTCACTCGGTGTCTGGATGTCTGCTCACAGCATAAAAGTGCAATGAGAAGCGTCTTCTACAAGAGTGCACTTTGAGCGTGTGAACAACAACGACAACAACAACGCTCATGTGGACAAGAAGGTGCTTCTGATGGGGGGGGGGGGGGATAGCGCTGGTATGTGATTGCAGATATAAATAATCGATGGCTTATTAACCGGGGCACTTGGTTTTGCACAGATGTGCTTTTGATCACTGGTTGGCTCCAGAGAGCAGCGTCTCCGCACCGCTTCCTGTCCAGCCTCCGCCCACCAGGCCTGGCATCCAGGCACATCACCACAATAAAATTACGTTTGCACACACACACACACACACACACACACAATCATTTGTCTTCTGATATGTCGCCACAGTGAAGTAGCGTTCAAAGTACTACAACTGTATATCAAATATCAACTCAGAAATGAAATGGATACAATACAAAAGGCATAGGTACAAAGTGGAAAGTGTGCCTGTGTGCAAAGGTTATGGACAAGTCAGGAGGGTGGGGGGGGTGGGGGGGGGGGGGCTCCGGGGTAGAGCTGCTCTTACTAGTCCACCGTTTAGATTTCATCAGCCCTCCCCAAGAGGGAAACATCCAATCAGCCGGCTAGAGCGAAAACGCTGTGACACAACAGCTCAGCAGTACACGGCAGGAACAATCTGCTAACGCATGCATATGTTCAATCATTTGGGTAGTGTGTGTGTGTGTGTGTGTGGATGGGGGTGTGGGGGTGGGGGGATGTAGATGGCCTGTGCTTCATAATGGCAACACCGGATAGCAAGGGGGCTAAAGACCATCAAGAACCATTAAATGTAGCGGGTGGCTGACCCCCCCCCCCCCCCGCCCCAACCTCGATAAAGTGTCAATCAAAGCC
>JACYXH010000690.1:3747500-3755000 GCA_026745465.1 Lota lota | reverse complement strand
TCGTCACTTTGAACCCCACACTAACCCCCCCCCCTTCTAGATCACACTAGTCAATTCCATAACATTTCCATAAAAGCATTGGTTATTTTATATATATATATATATATATATATATGTTGCTGTTTTTTTAAGAAATTCCTGTGGTCTCGACTGCAAAGCGCATTCACTGACTAATAGCGTAACAAATGTTTTTCCCTCTATTGAAGTTGTCTATAATTCCTTCCTTTAAAGGCCTGCTGAAAGAACAGCCTGTTCTTGTGCTCTGGAGGCAGTGGGGTCCTTCGAGCTGAGACACAGTGACAGTGGCCCGGGTACGAAACACCTGGAGGGTAATGACAAACAAAAAGAACACAGCTACTCAGAATAATGCTCCTCATAGACATGTTTAGCTCGATGTGTTTAGCAAGATGACTTAGACTCAAAACCAGTGGTGTATAAAGTACTACAAAGTCGCACTTTAAAGTACAAATCGGAGTTGAAAGTGAGTCTTAAGGTTAAAGTCATCCGTATGAAAATCACTTGAGGAAAACTCAACCGTGGCTTCAGTTGCGGGGGTTCAGTTTTGTTTGGGGGGTGGGGAGGTTGCGCATGCACCCCCAGATGTCACACACGGCGGACACAAAGTCACAAGTCTAAACTGAATTAAGCATGCACTCATCTCGTAGAAGTTCTCAACCGCTGATGTTTTACCGACCTCGGGGACCTCATAGCTGGCTACGGCATGCCCCTAGTTACTATTATTTTGCTTTTTTGAATCTAAAATGATCTAATAATGAACTTTGTTTAATGTTTGACATGTTTGCAACAAACCACTGAATATCTCAAAACTATCTCAAGACTATACAGATGTTGTGTTCTGTGATGTTGGCTTATTCTGTAATGCCACTAGGAGGCACTGCAGACAGTAATGAAGAGAGTGATCTGTGTTATCTTGTAATGCCACTAGGAGGCACTGCAGACAGTAATGAATAGAGTGATCTGTGTTATCTTGTAATGCCACTAGGAGGCACTGCAGACAGTAATGAAGAGAGTGATCGGTTTTTTCCCCCAAGCAGCTAGGCTCCTGGAATAATCCATTACCCCCAAACCAACCCCAAGCACACTGCAACAACAACCGATCATTTGATCATCTGCGTTGTATTTTGCACAGCATTTTAATTAATTAATTTATTCTTTGCACTACCACCGTGGCTGGTACTACTACCACTTGAACACTTGTATTGATGTTGATGTTACTACTTATTATTATTTATTATTACTTACTTTGTTATTGTGATCTTGTATTGATGCTGCTATGTGACTGTTGAGGATCCAAGCCTAATAATTTTACTCTTGCGTACTTGTACTTTAAGATGTAATAAAAATAATTCTGATTCTGATCTGTGTTATCTTGTAATGCCACTAGGAGGCACTGCAGACAGTAATGTAGAGAGTGGCTTTGTTAAGATGGGCAGAAGAAGAATGTGAGCAGACAGGTGTCGCCAATTTATGACATTCTTCTTCTGCCCGTCTAAAAAAAAAAAACACAGAGCCCCCCAAGATCATGCAGTTGAGGCTTTTCAGGGGGTCTCAAGTGTCAGTATAAAAGGCATATGAAAGCTTGAGATGACGGACCAACTTTTAAATGGTGACAAAAGTGGACTTGCAAACAAAGCATCTAAACATCATGTAGCTCCTCCGGTGACAGGCATGAGGCATGAGATCTTGATTTATATACAGGGTTTTATTGCTGTTCAACCCGTGAGAACTGGGTTAAAGAAAAAGAAAAAATACATTAACAAAAATAACGCCGTGTGCATGTGTCACACATTCGGCGCTACAATCAACTCACAACTAGACACTCCATGCACATTTCACACCAAAAATGACGCATGTAAACACAAACACTCTCAGCAAAGTTAACAAACCTCATTGCGGCTTGTCCCAGAGGTGCTAAACATCCTTTTAATGTCCTTTAGCTTCTTCGGTAAGTATGTACTTGAACACGCTAACAGTGGAAAATAATTCGCCCATGCGGTCAAGTTTCCCTTAGGGTCGCTAAAAGGCGCCCGCGTGACAACACTCGGGCGGAACCAAGAATTAGTTCCGTCTTGTTGTACCGTACAATTCAAAATAAATTAAATAATAAAAAGTGCAAATACCTAAAACAAACCAACGTGACAGAGGCAGTTACACTCCCACCAAATCACGAGTGATTTCTTA
The DNA here is from genome assembly GCA_026745465.1 of Lota lota. Classification (NCBI taxonomy): domain Eukaryota; kingdom Metazoa; phylum Chordata; class Actinopteri; order Gadiformes; family Lotidae; genus Lota; species Lota lota. The sequence continues at coordinate 3,752,798 of JACYXH010000690.1, read as the reverse complement.
AACTCGGAGGCAAACCTACTGCATGAATTAAATGAAACTCTGTCCTAATAAACAACTAATAAACTTTGTGTGAGTGTATGATAGAACCATCAGTCTGCTTCTAGGAATGTAACTGTTTTCTGAATGGGTCTCTCCAGGTAAACAGGTTTGGCTGTACGCTTTCCTCTTCCATCCAGGGAGGAGTCACTGATGAGTAACTTGAGTCTCCTCACTCTTTCGTCACTTCCAGGATACACCTCGATGACTCTTGCTAGCTTCCATTGGTTTCGTGGTGCGGCAGCATCTTGTAACAGAACAATGTCACCGACCTTAGCATTTCTGCGATCTTTGGTCCACTTCTGTCTATGTTGGAGATTCAGGAGATACTCCTTTTTCCATCGTATCCAAAAGTTGTTGGTTAAAAGTTGAAATTTGCGCCTGGCTTGTCTTTGACCTTTTTCTCCTTGTAATGTCTAAGGCGTTGAATTTGTTGAGAGAGGGTTGCTTCCTGGACCATCTTGATTATGATCAGCTCCGCCTCTTTCCTTTCCTCCAAGTTCGAGGACTCACAGGACTTTGGCTTAAGACCTTTGATTTCCTTAGCACGGCGCTTGAGTCTGGCAACAGCCTTCACCATTCTTGCCCAGTCTGAGAACTTGTGTAGACGATCTAAAATTGTTTTTGCTTCTTCTGCCTGAGTGTCATGAACCTGAGCTTTCTTGACCTCTGGGTCACTGCTCTCGATCTCTCCCACCATGACAACTCCAGTTGGTAGCTCTTTTTGCCAAAGAAGGTCTGGACCTGTGAACCAGTTAGAGGCTGTGCGTTGTTCTGCTGTGACACCCCTTGAGGTGTGGTCAGCTGGGTTGTCTTCTGAAGCTTTTTCTACAAAGTCAGATTCCAACACCTTGATGACATCTGTTGGAAGGACTGCTTCTTTGATCTGTGTTCTACAGACATAGTGGACTTCGTTTGGGAGATTTGGAAGAACAGATGTCACTTGCTTCACAATGACTTGATGGCTTATTCCAAAGGCATCTCCAAAGTCAAGACATGGGTTGCCATAGCCGACTACACTCCAACCCAAGTCTGTTCTCTGAGCAAAGGGCTCATTTTCTTCTCCAGCAAGCACTTGTCTTGGTACAAGAGCTTGAGGACAGTTGTAGCCAATTAGTAGGCCGATGTCACAGCTCTGCAGAGGAGTAATTTCATCTGCAATGTGCTCAAGATGAGACCATGCCTTGGCAGTCTCTGGTGTGGGAATATGATCTCTGTTTGCAGGGATGAATTCTCTTGAGTAGGTTACCGGCAGGTGGATTATCTTATCGGAGTGGAATCCTCTTATTTGTAGATCAGTCAGCCTTCTGCTAGGCACCACTGTATTTCTTGAAGTCATTGTGGAGAGCCTTAACTGGACTGGTTCGTTTTTTATGTGAAGCGCCTTTGCTGTCTCTTCAAGGATGAAGGTCGTGTCACTCTGTGTATCGAGAAGAGCGTACACCAGAACTTCATGATTTGGCTTATTTGTAGTGGACAACCACACAGGAATGACTGAGGATGTATGGGTGCCTTTAACATTCTGGATAACTCTGTTAGATGTTACCTCGCGTGGTGGTTTTGTCACCCTCTCTTGTGAACGATCTGTCGTTCCTTCTCTTGACTTGTCACTCTCCATTTCTCCATCAGTCCTTGTTGACATTCCTCTTTCTTTGCTGCGATTATCGTGTAGGCAGGTGGGATGTCCTTTCTCACAAGTATCACAGATCCTTCTATTTTCACACTCCTTTGAGTGATGGCCAGGCTTCAGACAGCCAAAGCACAGCTTCATCCCTTGAACAAACTTGACTCGCTCAGAGATGGTTTTATTCATAAATTTCCAACACTTGTGTAGACTGTGACCTGACTTCTCACAAAAAACACAGCTGGTGGAGGAAGCCCTTTCATCTGAGTTAGTTGCTAGTACCTTTGCTCCGAGAGCTCTGTTCTTTAAATCCTTGATCTGCTCATCTTCAGCAGGTTTCAGAGCATGGAGAGATGTTATTGGGTGGTTAGCAATCTTAGCTTCACGCGTGAGAAACTTTACAAACTGCTGGAAGCTTGGGAATGTGTGACTTTCTTCCTCCACTTCTATGACCTTTCTGTTCCATCTCGAGGTCAGCCAGTCTGGAAGCTTTGCAAGTAACTTCTGGTTCTCATTGCAGTCATTAAGTACTTCGAGGCCTCTGATCTGAGTCATAGCAGCCTCACAGCTCCGAAGAAAATCAGCAAACTCTTGAAGTTCGATACTGCCTTTGGAGCTTATCTTGGGCCATGCCTCCAGCTTATCTCTGAATGCTTTGGCTATGAGGAATGGATTTCCATATCTTTCCTCGAGAATCCTCCATGCTGCGTGATAGGCTGACTCTGAACCAAGCAGGAAGTAGCTCTCTATAGCCTTTTTAGCAGGTCCACCCACATACTTTCGCAAGTAATATATCTTTTCTTCGGCTGGAATGTTTTTCCGATCAATGAGTGTCTGAAATGAAACCTTCCAGTCATTGAATCTGAGTGGGTCGCCATTGAATATTGTTGGTTCAGGTATAGGAAGACGACTTGCACTGATGGACTCTGCAAGTGCTCTAACAAGAGCTGCTGTGCTGTCATCCTGCTTTGAATGTGCCCAGTCTTGTGATGAAGAATGGTGCTGCAACAGATTATTTTCATGTTTAACTTCTTCCTTTTCCTTCATACAGACACTTTGATGGAGTAGACTGCTTATTTCTTTATCCGAGCACTCACTCTGATCATACACTCGCTGGCGTGCCTTAGCAGCCTTTAACTTTTTAACTGTCTCTAGTCGTTCCAGTTGTCTCCGCTTTGCATCTAGCACTTTTTGTCTCTCTGCAGCTTCAGCTTCAAGCCTTTCCAATTCCTCAATGCAACACTCTTGTTCTAGTAGTACTTCTAGAGTAGCTTCATTGGCAGCAACTTCAGCAGCGGCCTCTTGTCTGCTTACAGAAATCCGACTTGAATGTCTGGAGCTGCTTTGAGCATGAGAGGACTTAGTGCATTCGGATTTGATACTTATCTTGTCTGAGGCTACAGACTTGAATATATACGATGTCGCCCTGTTACTTCGTTGTTCATCTCCTCCACCGTTATCTGCTGACTCCGAACGATCCTTTGCAGTTTGGATGATCTTCCTGGTTACTGCATCACAGGTGTCAATTTTGCGACGTGTGTCATGGTCAAGGTTGTCTATGCGCCTTAACTCATCATAGGCAATGTTCAGATTCTCTGAGGCAGCACTTATTTTGCTTATGTGTTCATGTAGCAGGTTGTTTGAGCATTGTCCACTCAAAGCTTGCTTGGCGTCTTTAGCAATAGCCTTCCACTCCTCATAACTCACAGTGAAACAGTGAGCAAATCTTCTTATTTGCTCATTGTTCAGTTCTTGGCCTTTTTCCGTTAACTTTCGGTCTCTTTGGCTCCTTCGTGGTTCTTGTGAGGAAGTGTGGACATTAGCTCTTGTGCCTTCAGTAGCCTGTGGTTGCATGTCTATACACTGCTGCTCTATACTTTCACCTACATTAACCTGCTGTCTCTCAGAGGTAACACTAGAATCTGACATTGTTACTTGGTGTCCTTAAATTTGGGTTAAATCTAATTTGGCCTGTAGCTAAGTGATTCAGCTCCCATTAGCTATTCACATTTATACAATTTTTACCACTAATATTTTTTAGAACATATTCACTTCTCCTTCACACAATCAATATCACGTTGTTCTATGAAATGCAAATTCAGTCTCTTGGTTGTAGCTTAGTTAACACTTAAACATACACACAACTATACCGTATGAATATGAAGGCAAAAATGTGTCAGTCTCTTGTGGGAAATAGTTTAAGCTTCTTTGCATCAGCTGGATTCATGGTAAGGGGCCTGGATTCTTCTGTAGATGCCACTCTTGGATGTAGAGATGTCCCTTCTTGTCCATGGATCACGGCTCTTTGGTACTGTCTTCTTCGTCTACTCATGCAGAGCAGTTGAGTTCTCACTGTAGCTCCTCCGGTGACAGGCATGAGATCTTGATTTATATACAGGGTTTTATTGCTGTTCAACCCGTGAGAACTGGGTTAAAGAAAAAGAAAAAATACATTAACAAAAATAACGCCGTGTGCATGTGTCACACATTCGGCGCTACAATCAACTCACAACTAGACACTCCATGCACATTTCACACCAAAAATGACGCATGTAAACACAAACACTCTCAGCAAAGTAACTAGTTAACAAACCTCATTGCGGCTTGTCCCAGAGGTGCTAAACATCCTTTTAATGTCCTTTAGCTTCTTCGGTAAGTATGTACTTGAACACGCTAACAGTGGAAAATAATTCGCCCATGCGGTCAAGTTTCCCTTAGGGTCGCTAAAAGTCGCCCGCGTGACAACACTCGGGCGGAACCAAGAATTAGTTCCGTCTTGTTGTACCGTACAATTCAAAATAAATTAAATAATAAAAAGTGCAAATACCTAAAACAAACCAACGTGACAGAGGCAGTTACACATCATAACCCTTCAGTTGAGGGGTTTAGCCCTTGACTCTGGGAGTTTTGTGAGAAAGACTTATATCAATGTTGTAGATGTACAACATGTACAAATGTGTACATGCCATTTAAGGTCGTAGTAGGAGATGCCACACATAATGTGCTTTAAAAATGTTCATTGAAGGCTAACAGGGAAGACTTGGCCTTGTAGGGAAGGAGCTCACCATCCAACGAGATGTAGCACTCATGGATGCTCTTTCTTAATGTCCCAACTGCCAGGACTTAGGGCTGCCTCCGCTGGTCTGGGCCAGCGATCTACTGAAGGCTTCGACATGACTGTAAGATAACAATACACAGAAATAGGACTACACTGTACATCACATTTTGATGTGGCTCCAAACAACAGATCAAAGTATTACAACACCTAAAGGGGTGGTAGTTGGGAGAAGGTGAACATTTTCAACTTTACACAGCTGTTCTTGACAGAGTCTACATTGTACATGTAATAAGTGTGAACTTACCAGGCCTTTTGAGTCAAGAAACCTTGTGAACACTGTCAGCACTGTGCTGCTTCAGGATTGTGGATCAACCTTAGTCTGTGCTGGAAGGTTTCTCTCATTTTCATGAAGATCTGTTCATTGTCCGTGCTGTGTTTCAGTGGAGATATGGCCTTGTGTCGCTGGTCTCCCTCCAACTGCTGTTCTTTAGCCACTTCTCTCTCCAGCTGTGGTCCACTGCTGTCAGAGGTGTGAGAGCTCCTTCTCCTTACCCCCCCCCCCCCCCCACTGCTGTCAGAG
>JACYXH010000690.1:3722500-3742500 GCA_026745465.1 Lota lota | reverse complement strand
CCCTCTCTCTCTCCTCCACCTCTCTCTCCCCCCCTCTCTCTCCCTCACCTCTCTCTCTCTCACTCTCTCCACCCCACCTCTCTCCCCCCCCTCTCTCCCGCCCTCTTCCTCTCTCCCTCTTTCTCTGTCCACCCCCTCTCTCTCGCTCTCTCCCCCCACCTCTCCTCCCCCCCCTCTCTCTCCCCCTCTAGTACATTGAAACCACAATGTTTTTCCAGGCACAGCAGGAATTCTATTCGGGAGGCACAGGCCATGAAATATTGTGCGTATCTGTGCTTTGAGGAGGGCCAGCGGGGCGGTTTGTCGCACACACACACACACACACACCCACACACACACACACACACACACACACACACACACACACACTGACAGGAAGGGGACGGATGGTCCAGCCTATCATCGACAGCAGGCCTACAACAACTCAAAGCCAGCACGCCCCAGACTCCGCCGGAAATGGCTGGATTTGTAAATATATTTATAGAATTTGAAATGGCAAAGGTTACTGATGAATATTCCATATATATATATACATATAATATATAATATATATTCTTATGTCTATACATAAGCAGTCAATGACCGATCATAAACAATAGGCTTTCAACACAATATAGAACGATTAACTATTCAAGCTACTTCAGATTGTTTTTGGTTGGTTTACCACGGCTTAAGACACATCATAGTAAACCATTGGGCATGTACTGCCCAATATTTTAGTGCACTACTACATTTACCATGAGAAGAATAGGCAAAAAGTAAATGTGTTCCCGTTTTAATTCAGAAATCTGGTCACCTTATAAAAAAGGTGTTTTGATCATTTTCTTCAAATATGTTGATATTCTGCTTGGGGATAGAGGAGCATATCATCAAGATACCGTCTTTTTTATATGTATTTATTTAGCACTAGACACATTTTATTAATACATTTTATTTAATAAAAGAAAAAAATGAATAACATATGAGCTCAACTTATTCTTCCTTCAGCTACAAGGCAGGAGGCCCTTGCCAAGGGTTTCATGAACCACCCCTGCAGCTTCTGGCTCTTTCTTTGTGGTTCTCCTCTAATGCACCAGACTACTCTTGGCCAGCTAACCTGCCAATGGTCTGAGTCCGTTTTTCTTTCCCTCATCAACAACAAGCCAATAGCTCATAGACTTGTACAGTAATAAGAAATAATGACAATCAGTTAAAATTGGCATTATAGCTGCACATTTATAATGTTTGACCATAATGACGCCATGTCCTCAGCAGTCAAACCAATTGCCCCCCCCCCCCCCCCCCCCCAGATAACATAACGAACGTATTCTATGGATTAACAATTTGTCGATAATAAATCGACAGAAACATAGCTAACAATCACATTTTGACATGTTAATTCACAATGCATGTTGCAGAGTGCAATATGAAAACAAATGGATATTTTTCCATATGCACATGCATGCGCATCTATGACGTCCCTGAAATCGTCGCCGAATTGAATGCCGGGAACAACAACATGGCGGGAGGTTATGACTTCCCTCAAACTTGCCAAGTGTAAAAAAAATAACAAATTAAACCTTTTTTTAACAAAAATCACAATTGCGCGTCACTCTGTTGAGATTGGCGGACAAACCGTTTGAACAGGCGGGTGCCTTTCAGGCTGGCCGCCATGGACGGAGCTCCGCCATACCAGCCGACCTCCAGAGCTAACCGACTGAGGAGGAGCAGCAGAGCCCCGAGTCAGCAGCCCCGGTCTCCGGCCGCTCAAGCCCCGGACTCCTGCGAGACAGGTCGGGGGTTGAACCTTGCTAACTCGTTGCTGTTTCATAGGTAGTGGTGTGCCGTCAGGGTTAGCGGTCTGCTGTATCCGATTCTACGGTAGTTGGCAGCAGTTCGGTTTACAGCAGGAACTGTTTTCTTGATTACTTAGTATAAGTTAGTGTGCGTGATTTACCGACCAAAGTGGGAACGTGGCCCTTCTTTACACAAATGACCAAGTACGGGAAATACAGGCAGCGCTCTGTTACACGTGTATAACAGCTTTTTGTACGGGTGGCCCTAATAAAGTAACGATCATTGGCCCCAACACCATCCCAGTCGACGCTAAGGCTAAACGACATGAAAACAGCTATTACCGTCATATTCATGACGCCTGGTCAACTGTATGTTCACAGCTCACCTCCGACACAGAAATGCCACGTCCCCACCACCTCCTGCATTTAAGACGCCAACCAGAATGGCAAGGTCTAAATATGCCCCTGTCTTCTGTGTCGAATCCCCAAACAACGATGGGGAGTTTCAACAGGACATTGTGTGGGACGCCAACTCTCCGTCCCCGGTCAGGGCAGGTAAAGCCGATCGGTGTTTATTGAATGGATAACAACTCATTGTTCTGGTGTATTTAAATTCTAAATTCATATGGTAGGATATCATGCCACACAGATGTTTGCAACCCAAAATCCATCCTAACACTTTCTATATTTCTAGGCTTGTGTATGATTTGATTTCTACAGAAACACTGCAGTCTTGTATTGATTGATTCTGTGAATGTGATCGGCGAACCGCATGCATGGCCATGTTTTGTTTGTCCAGGTAGACGAGGCAAGAGCCGAGCGGCGGAGGCTGCTTTTGGAATCTCTGAAATTGTCCGCAGAATAGCTCCCCTGGTTGGTTCAGTCACACCTTCTTCAGTCCCTGCAGTCCACACTACACTACTGCTATAGTCCACAAGACACTACTGCTGCAGTCCACACTACACTACTGCTATAGTCCACACTACACTACTGCTGTAGTCCACAAGACACTACTGCTGCAGTCCACACTACACTACTGCTGCAGTCCACAAGACACTACTGCTATAGTCCACAAGACACTACTGCTGTAGTCCACACTACAGTACTGCTGCAGTCCACACTACACTACTGCTATAGTCCACAAGACACTACTGCTGTAGTCCACACTACAGTACTGCTGCAGTCCACACTACACTACTGCTATAGTCCACAAGACACTACTGCTGTAGTCCACACTACAGTACTGCTGCAGTCCACACTACACTACTGCTATAGTCCACAAGACACTACTGCTATAGTCCACACTACACTACTGCTGTAGTCCACAAGACACTACTGCTGCAGTCCACACTACAGTACTGCTGCAGTCCACACTACACTACTGCTATAGTCCACACTACACTACTGCTGCAGTCCACACTACACTACTGCTGTAGTCCACACTACACTACTGCTATAGTCCACAAGACACTACTGCTGTAGTCCACAAGACACTACTGCTATAGTCCACAAGACACTACTGCTGCAGTCCACACTACACTACTGCTATAGTCCACACTACACTACTGCTGTAGTCCACAAGACACTACTGCTATAGTCCACACTACACTACTGCTATAGTCCACACTACACTACTGCTATAGTCCACACTACACTACTGCTATAGTCCACAGCAGTAGTGTATCTGTTTAGTAAGGACAGGGTGAATGTGGTTCCTTGTGTTTCCTTGTGCATGGCAGCATGGCCGACCGCAGGTGGTGGAGCCAGCTCTACAGGTGTGGATTGGAGAAAGTGCTGCTATTCCTTGCACTCCAGAGGTGCATCACCCCAAGAGGAAGTCCCCAAGGTATTTCATATCAGTTTATACAGAAGGGTGGAGCGATCGTCTCTATGTTCAAATCAGTTTATACAGTAGGGTGGAGCGATCGTCTCTATGTTCATATCAGTTATACCAGCGGGTGGGTATTATGACTTTTAAAAAGGTCTGCAGAAGACCGGCCATTTTCATTAACCCGCTTTGTCGAATGTGCGCCGGAGTACTCTCTCTTCTTTGATCGAGCTTCTTTCGCATGCCAGCGTATGCGTACATTAGCCAAAGCAGGACAACGAAAATACCCGGGGGTTTTGCTGTCAAACAAGTCTTAAAATGAATATTTTGAAGAAGGGATAGCGCTACGTTCAGTCTATCTGCGCTCTTTTTATAGAGTAAGTGCTGATAGTATGTTTGTTCAAATGGCCATAATTGCGGCATTGGAAAAACAAATTGTCGATCATTCCCCCAATTGTCAGTATTCCTCCCCCTTCTTTTGGTTGTATTATAAATCGTAATAAACTCAAGTTGCGTTGGCATGCTCTGTAACCATGGCGCTACGGTTCTGACACTTCGTCAAGTCTTCATCCCACTGATGGGTTCAGAACCAAATGCTAGGCTGGGTTCCAAGCGTGCGTAACCGTCCGGTTGTGTTGTTGGAACCCCAGGCCCAACCGAGTGGACCGCCTGCTGAAGCTGGCCAAGCAGTTCGATTTCAACATGTTCCGGCAAGACGAAGAACAGCCGGAAGACGTGCACCAGCAGACCTCGGCGCTTCCCTCAGAGGACCTCTTGGAATACCAAGTCGGTTCTCAGGGTGGGGCCCAGCTCCCGCGGGTGGACCCCTCCCCGCCGGAGACGTCCGGCGAGGACGGGTCCCCGGTCCGCACCGCGGGAGATGACCTGGAGCTGCTGTTTGACGAGCCGACGCAACGCCTCAGCGGAAACCTCAGCCAGGTGGGGTCCCTCGGGTCCGCGGGGACTCTCAGCTCCAGGATGGCGGGCGGCGGGCCCCCACGCTGCGCGGCGCCCCTTGTCTCCACTCCCACGGAGGACGCTCCAGCCGGGCACGGGTTGGATGACGACTGGGAGAACGATGATTTCCTCAGCGACTGCTTGGTCTCGGAAATGACCCGACCCCCCCAGTGCTTTGCCCCGCCGAAGCACTGCTCCACACAGAGCGGACCGGACGGAGCACTGCCCGGCCCCCGCACATATCCGTCTCGAGGTGCAGCAGGCGCGCTGGGAGCATGTGGCGGCGTGGCGGACGATGAGCCCAGAATGCCGAAAACCAGAACCACTTTCAAACTGGATGCCAATCCTCTGAGCCGGTACGCGCCAAACGTCGGCACGCCGCCGAGCGAGGCGCCGCCGAGGGAGAACCCCCCCATCTCGGGCTCCCACCTGAAGAGGCAATCGCACCCTGCAGGAGGAGCGCCGTCCGGACCACCCGCCGGCCCGCAGCCCAAGACGTCCCTCGCCGGCGCCCGCGCCGTGACGACCGCCACCACATCCAACAAGATGAAGGAACACCAGCCGGGGGGCTCCTCCCGTATCCAGGCGACGGCGGACACCAGCCCTTCGGCGGCGCGCCCGTGGCGACGGACTCTACCCGCGGCGCTGGGCGGCGACGACTACCAAGACCTGGACGAGTTGTTTTCCTCGGAGCCCGTTTGGGACGAGGACGACGACGACCACCTCCTGTGTCAAATGTGCGAGGACCTGGAGACTCAAGCGGCGGTGCTGGAGAGGCCCGCGGCGCTAACGCAACACCTGTCGCGCGGCAAGGAGCCTGCCCAGACGGGCCACAGACCGGCCCCGGGTCCCGTCGGGGCCGGGGACCGCCACAAGGGTCACCTGGACTTAAAGGTCTTGAAACACCCTTCGCCCAGCGCACCGCCGTCTCCTCCTGCCTCTCCACCTGCTTGGCGTCTCCCTCCTCCACCTTCAGCCGCGCTGCCTCCACCTTCAGCCGCACAGCCAGCCGGGCCGTCTGCAAACCCCTCCGCAGGGAATGCCTGGCCTAGCGTCAAGACAAGCGGCGTGGAGGCCTTCAAGTACGCACGGTCAGAGCACAGCGGTTACGGAGTTAGCAACGTGGGCAATCCTCCATGCTGTGGAGGAGGACCTCCACCCAAAGCCACGGCTGGAGAGAAGGGTCCGTTCACCTTTAAGAAGCCGCCGGGCCCCAGCTTCAAGGGGATCCACACAGGTAAGCTGTCAAATGGCCTTTTTCACCTTCTTGGACTAGGTGACGTAATGCACTGTTATGGTTCTGGAGTGTGAAAGACGCTGATGTTAACACATCATCATCGTCACGTATCTCCATGAGCAGCCTTTAAATACAACCGACAAACCAAACACTCAAATCCCACCACAAGCATGTTTATAAAGTGGGACTTTACTCTTCCATAGTTGCAACACACAAATTGTCTGAAACCGATTGTCATTGGTTGGTGATCCGGCACCTTGCGGCTTAATAAGCACAGTTTTTTTTTATTGAGCTCACTGGAATGGCCTTCGACTTGACCTATGTGGCGAGCCAATCTCTATTCCCCACTAGGATCAGCCATGTTGTAGAACCATGCCAATACATGAATCAGAATCAGAGATGCTTTTATTACATCTTAACGTTAAGTACGCAAGAGTAAAATTCTTAGGCTTTGAGCTTGGAACAGTCAAATAGCAGCATCAATACAAGATCAATAACAAAGTATGTAATAATAAATAATAATAATAATAATAAGTAGCAACATCAATACGACAATGTGTTCAAGTGGTAGTGGTACCAGCCATGGTGGTAGTGCAAAAAAATAAAATACAATGCTGTGCAAAATACAGAATATAATGCAGATAATCAAATGGGTTGTTGTAGTGTGCGTGGGGTTGGTTTGGGGGTAATGGATTTTCCCAGGAGCCTGGCTGCTTGGGGGCTAAAAACATGATGTTGTGACATGAGTGTGTTTTCTGGGAGAGGGGCGAAGGCGCTTCATGCCTCGGTGAGAAGTGTCTTCGCCAGGCGAGAGGCTGGATGCAGGTGCTCTGAACGATGGTGTGGAATTGGCGTTTCGTTGTACCTTTCAGGGCCCGGGAAGTGCTCGATGGCAGAGATCGAGCGCAAGAAGCGGCAGGCGCTGGAGAGGAGACGGCAGCGACTGCAGGGCACCCAGAGCACCCCCGACATGAGGCCGCTGAGCTCTCACACAGCAAGGGACCCTCCTCAACACTCCTCAACTAGACACTGAGTTGTGGGGAACGCACCCCTCTAGTGCAGTGACTGAGGTGTGGAGAACGCACCCCTCTATAGTGCAGTGACGCTGAGGTGTGGGGAACGCACCCCTCTAGTGCAGTGACACTGAGGTGTGGGGAACACACCCCTCTAGTGCAGTGACTGAGGTGTGGGGAACGCACCCCTCTAGTGCAGTGACACAGGTGGGGGGAACGCACCCCTCTAGTGCAGTGACACATGTGGGGGGAACGCACCCCTCTAGTGCAGTGACACTGAGGTGTGGGGAACGCACCCCTCTAGTGCAGTGACTGAGGTGTGGGGAACGCACCCCTCTATAGTGCAGTGACACTGAGGTGTGGGGAACGCACCCCTCTAGTGCATTGACACAGGTGGGGGGAACGCACCCCTCTAGTGCAGTGACACAGGTGGGGGGAACGTACCCCTCTAGTGCAGTGACACTGAGGTGTGGGGAACGCACCCCTATATAGTGCAGTGACACTGAGGTGTGAGGAACGCACCCCTCTATAGTGCAGTGACACTGAGGTGTGGGGAACGCACCCCTCTAGTGCAGTGACACTGAGGTGGGGGGAACGCACCCCTCTATAGTGCAGTGACGCTGAGGTGTGGGGAACGCACCCCTCTATAGTGCAGTGACACTGAGGTGTGGGGAACGCACCCCTCTAGTGCAGTGACACTGAGGTGTGGGGAACGCACCCCTCTATAGTGCAGTGACAATGAGGTGTGGGGAACGCACCCCTCTATAGTGCAGTGACGCTGAGGTGTGGGGAACGCACCCCTCTAGTGCAGTGACTGAGGTGTGGGGAACGCACCCCTCTAGTGCAGTGACTGAGGTGTGGGGAACGCACCCCTCTAGTGCAGTGACACTGAGGTGTGGGGAACGCACCCCTCTAGTGCAGTGACGCTGAGGTGTGGGGAACGCACCCCTCTAGTGCAGTGACACAGGTGGGGGGAACGCACCCCTCTAGTGCAGTGACACTGAGGTGTGGGGAACGCACCCCTCTAGTGCAGTGACTGAGGTGTGGGGAACGCACCCCTCTATAGTGCAGTGACACTGAGGTGTGGGGAACGCACCCCTCTAGTGCAGTGACACAGGTGGGGGGAACGCACCCCTCTAGTGCAGTGACACAGGTGGGGGGAACGTACCCCTCTAGTGCAGTGACACTGAGGTGTGGGGAACGCACCCCTCTATAGTGCAGTGACACTGAGGTGTGGGGAACGCACCCCTCTAGTGCAGTGACACTGAGGTGTGGGGAACGCACCCCTCTATAGTGCAGTGACAATGAGGTGTGGGGAACGCACCCCTCTATAGTGCAGTGACGCTGAGGTGTGGGGAACGCACCCCTCTAGTGCAGTGACTGAGGTGTGGGGAACGCACCCCTCTAGTGCAGTGACTGAGGTGTGGGGAACGCACCCCTCTAGTGCAGTGACACTGAGGTGTGGGGAACGCACCCCTCTAGTGCAGTGACGCTGAGGTGTGGGGAACGCACCCCTCTAGTGCAGTGACACAGGTGGGGGGAACGCACCCCTCTAGTGCAGTGACACTGAGGTGTGGGGAACGCACCCCTCTATAGTGCAGTGACACTGAGGTGCGGGGAACGCACCCCTCTATAGTGCAGTGACACTGAGGTGTGGGGAACGCACCCCTCTAGTGCAGTGACACTGAGGTGTGGGGAACGCACCCCTCTATAGTGCAGTGACACTGAGGTGTGGGGAACGCACCCCTCTAGTGCAGTGACACTGAGGTGGGGGAAACGCACCCTTTTATAGTGCAGTGACAGTGAGGTATGGGGAACGCACCCCTCTAGTGCAGTGACACTGAGGTGTGGGGAACGCACCCTTGAATAGAGCTTTTATATAGTATTTGATACGATATATACACTACTTTTGTTTTTGTGTTTGTTTCCACACCATGTTACATGTGACTTTACCATGCTCGGCAGTTTGTTGTAAATAATCGTACGCTAAGTTTCTGACTATATTCCCAATTGTAATTTGTATACTTTTTTATGATTAGCAATTTGAGGCTTGTCAACGGTACATTGAATATTTTCTAGCAGGTTTGTTCTAAAGCTCTTATACGCTGTAAAGCGGTGTACCCCAGGGGCCAATACCAGACACGCCCCCCAATATCACCCCATATCTGGGCACACGTGGACCTGGAGACTCCACAATTGAATTATATTAATCTCAAACAAAATGTCCAAATAGTTTATTATATATATTTTCGTTTTTCTTCAGTTCTGTGAATAAAGTTGAACCTGATAACGGTTTTATTCATACACGTGTCTCGAATGCATTAACTGCTTTGCTCTCCAGGGCCCCATGTTATGAGAGTGGGTGGCTAGGAGCCACGCCCATGCTTTGGCCAATGAGTTTACAAGATGAGCGTAAGATATCTGCCTCAACAGGAAACCCCCCACCCTTCCTGGACGAAAGCAGGCCATGTGAGGCCGTGGTTTGAGCTGACCAACGTGTGTGTGTGTGTGTGTGTGTGTGTGTGTGTGTGTGTGTGTGTGTGTGTGTGTGTGTGTGTGTGTGTGTGTGTGTGTGTGTGTGTGTGTGTGTGTGTGTGTGTGTGTGTGTGTGTGTGTGTGTGTGTGTGTGTGTGTGTGTGTGTGTCTTGCGACATGGCTGCAAATCAGTGGCACAGAAATGGGATCTTTTCCCCCTTTTTTTCATCCATCATTGTCTCAAGCTTGTTCCAGGGTTCCAGCCTGGATCTAGAATGCCCGTTTGACTGACAGTGCTTTGAATGCAGATCATTTAATTCAAGTACCTGTTACGTTACATTGTGCCTTTTTGGCTCCTATCCAAAGTGACTAATCAAAGTTTACAAAATGTTAACCTGAATATGAACAACAGAAAAAAAGTTGTAAGATTTTAAATGAAATTACAAGTGGAATACAAATACGAAATACTTAAGAAAATAAAGAGAAATCAAACATCCAACCCTGTGGTCATTTTAATGAGCTGCATGTCTTTACGTTACTCAAAAGGAAAAGTTTTATTGTGGGATATTAACATGAGACCTCACTGAACTAGTGCTATGTTAGTGCAACTCCTTCCCTATAGTAGCGTCCACTAAGAAGCGCCTGGTCCTCGGAGTAACGCTGACCTCCGGATGGCCCTTGTTCTACGGCTGCTGCTTCACAGGCATCCCGACCATGGCAGTAAACCATACTACTGTGGTGCAGGCAAGCATCCAGCCACTGCACTGCACTGCACTGCACTGCACTGCACGAGACGCTCACCTCAGATGTACACATGTGTTTGGAATCAAGGTTGTAGTTTCTCTCCTTATGTCATCGGGACTTGTATTCCTTTCGGCTGCACCTCACTGACAAGCGGTCAAGAAACGCGTGTGAAAAGAAATGGCTTCAAAGATTCCATCTTTTTTTATTTTTCCAAATGCAACATAGCAAAATAAAAGTGAACAATAAAATATATGAATGAAATAAAATATGTTTGAAAGGTCAATCGTTGGACTTGTGTTCCTCTGCTGATGTGGTGTCTTAATTGTGAATGGTTTTAGAGCTGGAACTTCTCCTTTTCACAATAGTGTAGGCCTAGTGGTGGGTATACAGTTCTTCCTCAAACTAAGCATTGCATTAGCCTAAATCACATACATGTGAGAAATAGGACAGGTCTACAAATAACTATATCAATATCTATTTAGGTTGTAGTACATAGTGTCAAAGCCGGATGTCTGGTAATCATTCCTACCTGACAGTTCAATCTGCCACCAAAGCATCTAAATGGTTGATTACTCCAGGAGTCTTTGTTGTTGAAAAGCTTTCGGAGCACGCAGCCACACCTTGGTTCAGCTCCTGCAACTACCAATCCAAATGTTTTATTTTGTCTTAAAATTCTGTCTTCCAGCTATGAAACCGAATCAGCCTCAATCTGCAATACATTCATTTTTAATGTTTATTGTCATAATACTATGTGACTCTGAAGTGTGATTTCTGTAGTCTCATTGTGTTTGTAGTTTTAACTCTAAGATTCTTTTGAAAGCCAGAAAGACATTTTTGAAGTTGGTTTGCCGAGACTTTCATGTTGAACTGTGAAAATAAATCTGGAAGTTGCTGAGGTCCAAATCACAAACAGATGAGCAGGTCCAAATCACAAACAGATGAGCAGGTCCCACAGCGTTTGAGTTTGGAGGTCTGTGTGAGGAATACAAATGGGACTTTTAATTGGCATTGACAGGCTAACTATAACCACACTACAGCCGCTCTGACAGGGCAGGTACATCTACTCAGGCCCAACCTTCTTCCAGGCTTCCCGTCTCACAGGGAGAACAACTGGAGCCAGTTGGTTCCAGTGTGGAGGGTGGAGGACTCCAGTGTGGAGGGTGGAGGCAGATGGTTCCAGTGTGGAGGGTGGAGGCAGATGGTTCCAGTGTGGAGGGTGGCGAGAGCATGTGGGATTGACTTTCGTGGGGGGGGGGAGGGGGGCTGGGCGTCCTAAAATACTCACGCAGGTGTCCTCATAAAATCCGCTACGGGATATTTGTTGATATGCTGCAAAACGAACTCCCCAGGTTAGTTTTCAGGCCAAGGGGTTAAAGGGCATCCTCCAAACTACTGTGAAGACTGAAGACATTAAATAAACTCAACTAAGTTAAAGTTGATGTGTGCGTGCTTCTAAATGCTCTGTCTTGGCGATCAAAGGTCTTTAAAGGACTGCTCTATTACCATCAAACCTAAAGTGACAATGTCGAAGATTTTCATGTAAATGAACTGGCTGTTCACATGCAGGCTAACTCACTATGGCAGAATGAGGCAACACAATGGGGATTGAGCCTACGGCCCACTGATGAAAGCCCTTGAATTTGCAGTATTAGGAATTACGAACTGGGTGTCGGTGATATTGTTTGTGTCTCTTGGAAAAATGACTGCTTATCCCTAAAAGAGACACAACGGAAATATTCAAGATTACCACTTTAAAACACTGGACATATACTCAAGATGTGAATCCCAAGTTAATCTGGACTCCTGCTTTGCACCGTGTCAAACTGCAACAATGCTGTGCGTAAAACAAATAGTTTCCAGTGACATGCATTTCTTTCTATAGGCCTTGTTGGTTACACTGCAGTAGGGAGCAGTGATGCCATACAGAATTCTCCCTTCTTAAAAGGTGTTTTCCAGGGTTAGCATGGTGAATAGTTGGCAAATCGACGTCACGTCCTTAGAAACGTAGGCTGTGTTACTATGTATAAAAGGATAGTACTTCACTCCAATCCATATTCATTTAACCCTTTATTAGCGTTTTCTTTTTTAACAATGTTTAAAAATGAAATGTAACAAAAATATTTAAGACTTGCAAACATGGCAGAAAACAAGCCCTGCGGAAAGAACAAATGAACTCCAAGGAGAACAACACCTTTACAAATACAGCCATCATCATCATCATCATCATCCTCATCCTCATCCTCTTTCGGTGTCCCAGGCTACGAAACAGCCCAAAACGAGCATGTTTGTCCGGCCAGGCGGAGACAGGCGGACACGCGTCCCTCGGCTCCCCCGGCGGCCTCAGGGGACGCGCTGGATGAGCTTGTCCTCCATCATGCAGTAGGGCGCCACGTGGGACAGGTCTGAGATGAAGGCCTCGCACGCCCGCCGGCTCACGCCGTCGCAGCCCCGCAGGTCCAGGAGCGTCAGCGCCGAGAGCCGCTTCAGGTAGGGCAGGCAGCCGTCCGTCAGCCGGCTGCAGCCTGCAGACGGAGACAGAGGTCAGGTCAGCCATTCGTTTACGGGACTCTTCATCTTGAAATAAAACTAAAAACAATTCGGGGTTTTTTCTCTTTCCTCGGTCAGGTTGCAAGAGACTTATCGAAAGCCTCTTGACCATAGAGGTCGCGGTTGCAGCATTTTGCGTTGTTGGGTGCAGGTCACCCAGCAACAGAGCAAGCATGGGGGCGTTCCCTGGCTGACTTTAGGAGCTTCTTCTCCATCCCACACAGGAGTCTTGTTTTAAAAAGGAAGCCTATAAAACAGCTCCTTCTCCGTGGTGCTGGGCTATCCAGCAGTGCTATGGATGGAACCTCATACAAAGCTAGGAGGACATGTCGAGGTCTGTACGGGTCTACCCAACCTACGGATCCGAGACTCCACCCGGGACCCCACCGGGTTAGGGTCCAGGTTCTATTATGGTCAACCTGGGTCCAGGTCGGGCCCCGGGGTCTGTCGCTCACTAGGTGTGACACCGAGCGGGTCAGCGCTGATCCCCAGAGAAAGGCATGGAAGTAGGAGGAATCAGGCCTCCAGGACCAGATTAAGAGCGGCAAAGAAGGTGAGGGAACCACAAGCACCGCTAGGGGAATAAAAGGCAGAGCAGCGGGTCCAGTCAGAGGAGGAAAGACGCACGGCGAGGATGCTCAGAGGACCACGTGTGGCGTCCGCTCAGACTCATGAGGGACACGTCTTTCACAGCTAGCCTTTCCGCGCTGGCTCTTTGTTGTTAGGTGGCTCTCGTTTGGTTAGGACACGTTGTATCCGACATGATAAACGCGTTTAGCAGTACAATCTCATTTTTAACTAGCGGGTTTGTCAGGTCCATAAAAGGCCCTCCCGTCCCCAGTGTCCCGGGTCCAGGGTCCTGTCACCCTGGACCTCAGTTCCTCCAGCCTGTGAACCTGACCCCTGGTCTGTGTTTCAGTGCATCCTGTGAACCTGACCCCTGGTCTGTGTTTGGGTGCATCCTGTGACCCTGACCCCAGGTCTGTGTTTCAGTGCATCCTGTAAACCTGACCCCTGGTCTGTGTTTGGGTGACCCTGACCCCAGGTCTGTGTTTCAGTGCATCCTGTGAACCTGACCCCTGGTCTGTGTTTCAGTGCATCCTGTGAACCTGACCCCTGGTCTGTGTTTCAGTGCATCCTGTGAACCTGACCCCTGGTCTGTGTTTCAGTGCATCCTGTGAACCTGACCCCTGGTCTGTGTTTGGGTGACCCTGACCCCAGGTCTGTGTTTCAGTGCATCCTGTGAACCTGACCCCTGGTCTGTGTTTCAGTGCATCCTGTGAACCTGACCCCTGGTCTGTGTTTCAGTGCATCCTGTGACCCTGACCCCTGGTCTGTGTTTCAGTGCATCCTGTGACCCTGACCCCTGGTCTGTGTTTGGGTGCATCCTGTGAACCTGACCCCTGGTCTGTGTTTCAGTGCATCCTGTGACCCTGACCCCTGGTCTGTGTTTGGGTGCATCCTGTGACCCTGACCCCTGGTCTGTGTTTCAGTGCATCCTGTGACCCTGACCCGTGGTCTGTGTTTGGGTGCATCCTGTGACCCTGACCCCTGGTCTGTGTTTGGGTGCATCCTGTGACCCTGACCCCTGGTCTGTGTTTGGGTGCATCCTGTGACCCTGACCCCTGGTCTGTGTTTGGGTGCATCCTGTGAACCTGACCCCTGGTCTGTGTTTGGGTGCATCCTGTGAACCTTGACCCCTGGTCTGTGTTTGGGTGCATCCTGTGACCCTGACCCCTGGTCTGTGTTTGGGTGCATCCTGTGAACCTTGACCCGTGGTCTGTGTTTGGGTGCACCTACCGGCCAGCGTGAGTTGGGTGAGGTTGTGGCGGGTGTGCGTCCCGGCGGCGGCCAGCAGGGCGATGGACGTGTCGGAGACGGCCCGGCAGTGGGCCAGGTCCAGCCGCTCCAGCTGGGGCAGGTGGCGCTGCAGCAGGCGCAGGGTGGAGTCGCTCACCTCCAGGCCCGACAGGTGCAGCGTGGAGACGTTCCTCAGGCGGCTGCGGGACGAGCCCAGGCCTGGGGGGGGGGGGGGGGGGGGGGGGGGGGAGGGAGAGCCACAGACCTGGTCATTCAAACTGGATGGAACAACCAACCCATTCCAGACAAACCGTGTGTGTGTGTGTGAGAGTTCTGCGTGTGTGTGTGTGTGTGTGCGCGCGCGCGTCTCTGTATGCGTGAGTGAGTTTTCGTGGGCCTTTGGTTTGTTTGTGTGTGCGTTGTGCGAGTTTGTGCGTGCAACGCACCGGGCGGCAGGAGGAGGTCCTTCATCTGGACGTCCTTGATGCCCTCACACCAGCGCAGGTCCAGCAGCCTCAGGCAGGGCAGCGTGGGGGACACCAGGGCCGACAGGCCGAACCAGGGCAGGCCCGCCACACGCAGCTCCCGGAGCCCTGCACACACACACACACACACACACACACACACACACACACACACACACACACACACACACACACACACACACACACACACACACACACACACACACACACACACACACACACACACACACACACACACACACACACACACACACACACACAAACAGAGGAGGTGTGTTCACCAGCTAATGTTTGAAATAGGGACGGGGCCTTTTTTAGATGCAGTTCTTTTGTTGGTGGATAAATCCCTCTAGTGTACATTTGGTGTAATTACATGTCGCATCCTGGCAGGGAATGCTCTAAAGATGTTTTAGAGCATTCCCAACTCCGTTCCCGTTCTGGCCGCCTTCTTTGCGGATGCTAGCACGGTCAGTGCTTCTGCCTTTCCCCACATCTCGCGCTTTTATCCTGCCAAGTGCACGTGAGGCCGAGGCCGACCATCAGCGAGCGTGTTTGCTCTGAAGCAGCCCCTCTCCACGCCAACCCACGAGTGAAGGCGCCGTGTCCCCTACCTGGCAGGCGGGTGAGCAGGCAGTGCAGCTGCCTCTTGGCCACCGGCGTCCAGGAGAGGTCCAGGGAGGTGGGCAGCCTCTTGATGATGCCTGCCAGGGCCTGGTTACTGAGGGGGGTGCAGCGGCTGATGTCCACGTGGCTCCATAGACGCTTGTCAAAGCTCCTGCAGCGGGGGGGGGGGGTTAAAGGCAGACAAACAGGAAACCTCTTTGTGAAGCAACGCTCGTCTCGATTCAGACCGCGCACTAAAATAGATCAACCAAATCCTCTGTTGATTAAACGTGTACCACAGAAACAGGCACGCACAGACAGACAGACAGACAGACAGACAGACAGACAGATCTATAGGAATAGATAGAATCTACAATTCTACTACTATTTATGTTTGTATAGACACATGTTCTGTATATTATTCATTTTAAATTACATTACTTATTCTACTACTTTTCTGCACTTTGCTGATGTGGCATCCGAATTGACCGAATCAACAAAGTACCGTCAGGGAAGGAATGCCCTGATGGGTCAGCAATGAGCCAGAACCGGTCTACCATCTCGATGGTCTCATCCACATGCACACGCAGTTCACTCAAAACACATATTTCCCTCACCAATAGCTGACAAATGGCCCGGCCATTTCTAACAAAGGACACTGAAATGACGGCTCCTAGAGCTAACCTACAGCAGCTTTAACGGCTGTAGCAGCCACCACGACGGCTCCGAGAGCTAACCTACAGCAGCTTTAACGGCTGCAGTAGCCACCAAGACGGCTCCTAGAGCTAACCTACAGCAGCTTTAACGGCTGCAGTAGCCACCATGACGGCTCCTAGAGCTAACTTACAGCAGCTTTAACGGCTGCAGTAGCCACCATGACGGCTCCTAGAGCTAACCTACAGCAGCTTTAACGGCTGCAGTAGCCACCATGACGGCTCCTAGAGCTAACCTACAGCAGCTTTAACGGCTGCAGTAGCCACCATGACGGCTCCTAGAGCTAACCTACAGCAGCTTTAACGGCTGTAGTAGCCACCATGACGGCTCCTAGAGCTAACCTACAGCAGCTTTAACGGCTGTAGTAGCCACCATGACGGCTCCTAGAGCTAACCTACAGCAGCTTTAACGGCTGTAGTAGCCACCACGACGGCTCCTAGAGCTAACCTACAGCAGCTTTAACGGCTGTAGCAGCCACCACGACGGCTCCTAGAGCTAACCTACAGCAGCTTTAACAGCTGTAGTAGCCATCACGACGGCTCCTAGAGCTAACCTACAGCAGCTTTAACGGCTGTAGCAGCCACCATGACGGCTCCTAGAGCTAACCTACAGCAGCTTTAACGGCTGTAGTAGCCACCACGACGGCTCCTAGAGCTAACCTACAGCAGCTTTAACGGCTGTAGCAGCCACCACGACGGCTCCTAGAGCTAACCTACAGCAGCTTTAACGGCTGTAGCAGCCACCACGACGGCTCCTAGAGCTAACCCTACAGCAGCTTTAACGGCTGTAGTAGCCATCACGACGGCTCCTAGAGCTAACCTACAGCAGCTTTAACGGCTGTAGTAGCCACCATGACGGCTCCTAGAGCTAACCTACAGCAGCTTTAACGGCTGTAGCAGCCACCATGACGGCTCCTAGAGCTAACCTACAGCAGCTTTAACGGCTGCAGTAGCCACCATGACGGCTCCTAGAGCTAACCTACAGCAGCTTTAACGGCTGCAGTAGCCACCACGACGGCTCCTAGAGCTAACCTACAGCAGCTTTAACGGCTGCAGTAGCCACCATGACGGCTCCTAGAGCTAACCTACAGCAGCTTTAACGGCTGTAGCAGCCACCATGACGGCTCCTAGAGCTAACCTACAGCAGCTTTAACGGCTGCAGTAGCCACCATGACGGCTCCTAGAGCTAACCTACAGCAGCTTTAACGGCTGGAGTAGCCACCACGACGGCTCCTAGAGCTAACCTACAGCAGCTTTAACGGCTGTAGTAGCCACCATGACGGCTCCTAGAGCTAACCTACAGCAGCTTTAACGGCTGTAGCAGCCATCACGACGGCTCCTAGAGCTAACCTACAGCAGCTTTAACGGCAGTGTGCGGAGAGGCCCTGAGGGCCCCCCAGTGTTGCGGGGACTCACCACTTGTACCAGGCCTTGCAGACGCTCATGCAGGCCAGCAGCTCGGCGCGGCTCAGGTACCGGAACACCGACACCCACACCTCCTTGTCGGCACCGTGCTCGCTGCCCGCGTCCTTGAAGGAGGGCAGCGACAGCAGCGTGGAGGGGGGGGACATGGGGGTGGGGCCGTCCTCGTCTGAGGAGGAGGTGGGGAGCCCGCGGACACGGGGCCTGTTGGGGGGGACGGACGACAACACACACACACGACACACACCATTGGACGATGCAGGGGCGACTCTCGCACACGGACTGGGTGAACCACACACACACGTCTGGTCGCTAGGCGATTGGGAGGCGATCCTGAAAATGGTTTTTTTGGAAAAAGGTTGACGCGGCAAAGGAAGCCATTATGAGAGCTGACCGCAAACAAAATGTGAACACACTTCCTGGTGATCACTCGACCAAGGACGTTACTTGGTACAGTGTTTGACGCTTCTGTTCAACAGGTTCAGATCCCCGCTGCGATGGAAGCAGCCACCCTATGGTTTCTGGGGTTCATCACCCAGTTCCCTGTAAAGGATGAATCTTAGCGCCCCACCTGCCAGGGCCTCTGGTCGCACCGTCGGTGTCGCCTTTCTGCCGAGG
The DNA here is from genome assembly GCA_026745465.1 of Lota lota. Lineage (NCBI taxonomy): Eukaryota > Metazoa > Chordata > Actinopteri > Gadiformes > Lotidae > Lota > Lota lota. The sequence goes on along the minus strand of JACYXH010000690.1, from coordinate 3,724,283 downwards.
GGGTTTGGAGAGGGCCGACTTGCGCTGGACAAAACTCTGGTGCCCCCCCGGGCCCAAGATGGCCGTCCTGGGACCCATGGCCGCTTCCAGCTTGGGGACAATGGAGCCTGTGGAGATAGGAAGGTTCAAATAGACTCTGTACGGCACTGCACTGCAACCACACACACACACACACACACACACACACACACACAGGGACACACACACACACACACACACACACACAGGGACACACACACACACACAGGGACACACACACAGGGACACACACACACACACACACACACACACACACACACACACACACACACACTGGTTTCTACCGCGTCCGGGCAAAATGAACAACAACTGATACGGGATCAGTGTGAGCTTTCAAACGCACCATGCCTTTTATGTCAATCAAACTCCCAATGGAACGGTCAGGGCGAGAGTGAGACCCCCCCTACCTGAGTGCCTCTTGGCCTTCTGGGGCCGCTGCAGGGTCACCGTCAGGTAGGACCCACTGAGCAGGTCGTCGTTCAGGTCAGACACCAGCAGGACCGGGGGCTCCGGGTCCGAGTCCCAGGGCCCTTCCTCCCCCTCCCCCTCCTCCTCGTCCTCCTCATAGTGGTCCATCTCCTCGTCCTCCTCCTCCGGGTCAAACTCTCCGCCGTCGCTGTCCTCCTCGTCGTCGTCGTCGTCCGTCCCGCGGCGCCGCCTCCTCCTCCTCCTCCCTCTCTGCCCCTCCTTCCCCCCCCCCTCGCTGTCGTCCACCTCGTCTTCCTCCTCGTCCTCGTCGTCGTCGTCATCATCGTCGTCGTCGTCGTCGTCCTCAGACTCCTCAGAGTCGTCCCCCCCCCTCCTCTGCATCCTGGAGCCCCCCCGCAGCCTGACGCCGCGGCCCCTCCGGACCCCCATGCCGCGCTTCATCCTCATCCCGGAGCCCATGGCCAGGCTCCCGCCCCTGCTGCCCCGGGAGCCCGCCCCCCCCCTCAGCAGGCCCCTGCGGTAGCCCCTCCTGGAGCCGACGCCCCCCCGGGGGTGCAGGCCCAGCTTCCTCCTCCGAGACACTGCAGCCAATCACGGGAGAGAAGACGTTCAACACACACGTCAAGAGCGAGACACTGCAGCCAATCACGGGAGGGAAGACGTTCAACACACACGTCAAGAGCGAGACACTGCAGCCAATCACGGGAGAGAAGACGTTCAACACACACGTCAAGAGCGAGACACTGCAGCCAATCACGGGAGGGAAGACGTTCAACACACACGTCAAGAGCGAGACACTGCAGCCAATCACGGGAGAGAAGACGTTCAACACACACGTCAAGAGCGAGACACTGCAGCCAATCACGGGAGAGAAGACGTTCAACACACACGTCAAGAGCGAGACACTGCAGCCAATCACGGGAGAGAAGACGTTCAACACACACGTCAAGAGCGAGACACTGCAGCCAATCACGGGAGAGAAGACGTTCAACACACACGTCAAGAGCCAAGAGATTAGCGGTCAGCAGAGACACTAAATAAAGTGTCTGAGAAAGTGCCAGTGCCCTGTGATCCTCACCATCGTCGTACCGATGATGATGATGATGATGATGATGAGGCTCACAGGGGACTCACGGATCTCAGTCTGGATTCCATGCTTACTGACGAAAAGATACGGTTTGACGTTTCTCCAGGTCTACGATAGAGCAGCCTGCATTCTGCGATGGATAACCCTGCCCCTAAAACCGGCGTTGAGGCCTTGAACCCCCAAACAGGAAGCCGTGCAAACCTTCGTCGTCGTCGCTGCCAGAGTCGT
>JACYXH010000690.1:3697500-3717500 GCA_026745465.1 Lota lota | reverse complement strand
TCACAGCGCTTGCACCTGGCCAGGGGAGGAGACACACTCCGTGAGTACAATACACTGGTTCTGTTTCTTCAACACAGATCATTACAAAGCCAGCCTTCAAAAACGAATGTGCTAACAATAACCTTTTACAAAGACATTAGCCTTTCTTTTGCATGGATGCAGTCAGAGTGTGGCACTGAATAGGAAGGAGAGGAAATTAAATGTACTACTTCACTACTTTTTAAAATGTTCAAAAAAATACAGTAACATAGATGCCAAATTGAATGTGTTATGTTTTGTTCAACCACGGAAAATGTTAAGGAGCCAATGTACTCCATTTGTTAAATGAATGTGGTAAACCAATTCTGTATCACTACACACTCTCACCTGACACACAGCCTCACTACACACTCTCACCTGACACACAGCATCACTACACACACACCTGACACACAGCATCACTACACACTCTCACCTGACACACAGCATCACTACACACTCTCACCTGACACACAGCATCACTACACACTCTCACCTGACACACAGCATCACTACACACACACCTGACGCACAGCATCACAACACACACACCTGACACACAGCATCACTACACACACCTGACACGCCGGCGTCTCAGCACCGACATGGAGGAGGCGGGCTTCTGGGGGCGTGGCAGCACAGGGGTGGTGGCCAGCTTGGGTCGCGGTGGGGGCAGTGGGGGAGGGGGAGGCTGGTACCACGACGGCTGAGGGGGGGACAGGGGGTAATGTTTTTATTAAATACTCAAATCAGGGGTGCAAACTGGCGATGGCCCAAAAAGGTGACAACAACCCCCCCCCCCCCCCCCCCCCCCCCCCCACCTCCAGTCCACCCCACCAAAGCACATTACTTGTGCTTTTTTGCCTTTGCCTGTACCAGTGCTTTTTTCCTCTTTAGAGCAGCTATGTGCCTCACTTTGGCTTGCCTGTCCTCCTACACTGCAGTGTTCCTGCTTTGCTTTATAAAAAAGATTAGAAATGATTTATATTTTAAATATAACTAAATATTGTTTCTAGAGCAGCATGAGCAATGTTTACAACAGCAAATTAAGTAAACGATATAAACGCCATAATATCTCACTGATAACAAGAAATTCTATATAATAATGAATACTCCTGATATCAAAATACTGAGTGAAGTTTAGAAAAAAGAACAGACTTGTTTGACCTTGTTCATAACAATTAGCGGTTCCACTAACCAGCCCTACAGGCGACACGGCTCAGATGCTAACTCTTTATCTGCAGGTCAATAGAGAAGCGCAATAGCCAACTAAAACCGTTTTATTTGGTTTCAAACGTGGTCATTTGTCTTATATGATCGTCAACATAGTAATCTATGCCGTTTTATCACCGTTACTGAAATAAGTCCCCAATTTGGAGAGAAAAAGGGGTAAAAATCCTATGTTCTTGCCATTCTCCCCAGAACACTAGGTGAACGTTCCCCTCAGCTGAACGCAGGCGGCGTTCTTTAGTGAGCGAGGGGCCCCGGCGGCGCGCTCTGTGTGGACGTGTGGAGCTCTGTCTGGGCAGCGGTTGACCGTGGCGTCCGAGAGGAAGTTGAGCTTCTCGGACACTTGTAGTGTAACGCCACGGTGTGTGTGGATGGTGGAGCTCCGTCTGAGCAGCGATAGATTTAATGTCCGAGTGAGGCCTAGGCTTCCCAGACACCTATAGTATAACGCTAGGGTGTTTGGCGCATTTCATTTACAACTTTGCTCATTTTAATGCTCATACACAACGACGGTACTAAAAATCACAACGTTTTCGTGAGTCGTAACCATGGGGATAACACGCCCCCCTCTTTCCTAAAACTCTCAACGCAAAATGATTTTTTTTTTTAAATCTCAGTGTTTGAATTCCTGCTGAAACAGTGAGTTCACTGGCTCTTTAAGTTGACAGGCTAACCTTATCACCCACATAATTACTTGTAAAACATTGCTTGCTCACAGTGAGCGTGTTCTCCACGCTGCCTTGGAAGTGAAGCTAGCAGTGAGCGTGTTCTCCACGCTGCCTGGAAGTGAAGCTAGCAGTGAGCGTGTTCTCCACGCTGCCTGGAAGTGAAGCTAGCAGTGAGCGTGTTCTCCACGCTGCCTGGAAGTGAAGCTAGCAGTGAGCGTGTTCTCCACGCTGCCTGGAAGTGAAGCTAGCAGTGAGCGTGTTCTCCACGCTGCCTGGAAGTGAAGCTAGCAGTGAGCGTGTTCTCCACGCTGCCTGGAAGTGAAGCTAGCAGTGAGCGTGTTCTCCACGCTGCCTGGAAGTGAAGGTAGCAGTGAGCGTGTTCTCCACGCTGCCTGGAAGTGAAGCTAGCAGTGAGCGTGTTCTCCACGCTGCCTGGAAGTGAAGCTAGCAGTGAGCGTGTTCTCCACGCTGCCTGGAAGTGAAGCTAGCAGTGAGCGTGTTCTCCACGCTGCCTGGAAGTGAAGCTAGCAGTGTGCGCAAGCAAACGAGTGGCACGAGACTATCAGAGCAGACAGAGGCGAAGTCATGACCCGCCCTACTCTGCCTCTCATTGGCTAGTACTCGTTGATAACGTGGATGAGACCTAGACCACCCCCCCACAAATCTTTTATTTTGCAGATCTACACACGTCACGTGGAAGCCCTATTTGAGGATTTTTTCTTTTTGCCAAAATGTGACAAGTTTGCACCCCTGAAAATGGCAGATCAAAGAAGAATAAGACAAAGTATGAATGAAGGGTTGATTCATGGGAAAGTTGTAATTATGAACAAGTGACACTGATTGGCTACATCTGAACACTCACCCTCTTTGGCCATGTGATGATTGGTTTGCCAGTGTAGGACAGCTTGGGGTTGTCATTGGCATGGTCCTTAAGAAGGGCCTTTAGTGGAACACACACACACACACACACACACACACACACACACACACACACACACACACACACACACACACATTAGAGGACTCTCTGTATGTCTGTCCATTTTCTCGCCAACGTTCATCCGCTCGACCTCCCACTTGGCGGGTGTTTTGCTGAGAACCCGAGGAAGTGCAGTGTCGACTGTGAGGCTGTTTGATTGAGCAATACTGGCCCGTTCTGAACAAGCTCGTTATTTTACATTTTCAACGAGCACTGCGCTAGAGAAGAAAGAAGTCAATCCCATTTCATTTTCATACCACAATACTGTCTTCAGTCCCAGTTCTCCCTTTTTGGCAGAATTTATAGTCGCGTGATGCAGTCTTCGTGCAAAGAGAGACAGTCCACACTTCAACACGTCAGAGGAGTGCAGGAACCCTGCACAAGGGCCGTGATAGCCTCGCGGTTCCTGCCGGCTCCCACAGTTCACGCATGAAGACTACGAATTAGGCTTTACATGTTCAGAACAAAGAAAAGTGTCATGAGTAAACTGACCGCTTAAAGCTGATGTAGGCAAGATTTCAATGTGGCAAAGAGAGCGAGAGCAGAAAGAGTGCAAGATCTTGAAGCTAAACAACCAAAGACAAACACCCCCTCCCTCTCTGCTCTCTTTGTCCCCCACTGAGAAGTGTTGCACTCGCACACCGGTGCCCACAACACCATGTCATCGCCATGTGATTGACAGGCAAGACGGACTCCCCAAACCACGAGGGATCTTCAAGGCCAATATCTAAATTTTCGTCTACACTATTGGGGGGGGGGGGGGGGGGGGGTGTCGACCAGACGTTTTCCCTCACCTTGATGTGTGTGAGTAGGGCGGGCGCGTTGTGTATGCCGGCGGGGACACACTTCTTGTTGGACGGCAGGGCTTCCAGCTTGCCCAGGAGGTTCCACATGCCCTCCAGCTCGAACGGGGCCATGTGAACATGGCCCCCTGGTGGCTTGGAGGAGGAGGCGTCCGCGTCTCCATCGCTGCTGCTGCCGCCGCCGCCGCCGCCCTCGTCCATAGCGTCCGCGTCGCCGCTGTCCGGGTCTGCGGGAGACGGCTTCTTCAGGCCTGTCGAGCACAATCCACAAGAGCTTTATTCACCTAGTACACAAGGGCTTTAATCACCTAGTACACAAGGGCTTTAATCACCTAGTACACAAGAGCTTTAATCACCTAGTACACAAGAGCTTTAATCACCTAGTACACAAGAGCTTTAATCACCTAGTACACAAGAGCTTTAATCACCTAGTACACAAGAGCTTTAATCACCTAGTACACAAGAGCTTTAATCACCTAGTACACAAGAGCTTTAATCACCTAGTACACAAGAGCTTTAATCACCTAGTACACAAGAGCTTTAATCACCTAGTACACAAGAGCTTTAATCACCTAGTACACAAGAGCTTTAATCACCTAGTACACAAGAGCTTTAATCACCTAGAACACAAGGGCTTCTCTCGTGGGCGCAGTGAAGAACGACACTGCACACGTTTTGATGAGCCAAGACCAAAAATACCTAAACCAATGAAACGCGTCACACTAACGCAGTGCTAAACAAAGACTTTTACAAAGACATGGCTTTAATCATTTTAAGAGAGAAGGAGAAAGAGAAAAGGATGCAGTGGGCAGAACAGGAGCACTGAAAAGGCAAAGAGGGGCGAAAAAAAAAGCAACATTTAACAAAAAGACAATGACGAGCTAGAGGCGGATGTGTGAAACAGCGTTAGAGTTGACATTGGAGCAGAGTGTAAAAGGCTTTGAGGAGAATGGGCCATGTCCCTTTAAAAGGAAGATACTGTTGGATTTCTGAGCCGTCTCTCCTGGCCTCACTAGAACGTCTGTTACCAAAATCCTTTAGCAAAGTGGCATCCTTGTGCCGATTTTGCCGAAGAGCATTTGGCAAGGAACCCTAACCCTAACCCTAACCCACAAATGTAAAGAATGGCATTATAGCCCTTTTGTGCTTTTGATGGGACATTTTGTGAAGTACCTTGCCCACAAAACCCGCACATTGATTGCAAAAGATGAAGTGGACGGAGGCAGGGAACACAGTGAAAAGGAGGAAACCAAAAATAATGTTGGGCAGACCCATCTATAGATCCAGGGAACAACATCCAGATGTTGGACGTTGGACAGAGATCCATTCTCATTACTTTCACTTTGTTGATAGTCTATACCCTTCATGTCACTAGAAGTAGAGCACTCTGCCCTTCACACACACCCTAAGCTTTGTTCAATGACCTCCACCTGGACTTATGAACTTTATACTCCAATTGTTCCTCCATATTCTTAAAAGCGTCTGCATATAATATCATGCATAATATGAGATTCTTGTGTTGGTTTTTTGGAAGTTTGGAATAAATTGTGGTCTTTTTTCATTTATTGCAAGAAAGCCTCACTACAACATTGCCTTTGGTACACCCCTATACTGTTGTTCTGTTGTGTGACACGTTTCTCTTTTCTTAAAGCCTATTGTCAAAGTCCTGGTAAGCAGGGCAACAGGATACATATTTTGGAAAAAAATAAACTAATATTTGAACTGTTTTCCCAAGAATTGTGAGAGAATAACGATCTAAATTTGTATGTAAGGAAAGAGTCGTGTGTGTGTGTGTGTGTGTGTGTGTGTGTGTGTGTGTGTGTGTGTGTGTGTGTGTGTGTGTGTGTGTGGTGGTGGTGTGGTGTGGTGCGTGCGTGCGTGCGTGCGTGCGTGCGTGCGTGCGTGCGTGCGTGCGTGCGTGCGTGCGTGCGTGCGTGCGTGCGTGCGTGCGTGCGTGCGTGTGCCACCCACCGATGCCCAGCGAGTGCTTCTGGAACTCGGGCGTGAGATAGGAGGTGCCCGTGAGGCTGAAGACGTAGCGCTCCAGGGCGTACCAGCACATCTCGAAGTAGAAGGGGTAGCGGAACTTGGCGGGCACCTGCGGGGGGCGAATGAGTCACACGCTGTCGCACGGGGAACACGAGGGCCGGATGACACGACACCCTGGGGACTCACCCGCGTGCGGTCCTCGATGCTGGAGATGTGGAGCTGCATGGGAACGTTGAAGCTGTGGAGGAAGTTGCCGCCAAACACCAAGGTGTCCACGGGCGTGTACACGGCATGGATCCAGCCTGGTGAGCACAGTGCTTTGACGAATACATCGAGTTTCACGGCTTTCCTATTTACTGGGATGTGGCCTAGGCAAGAAACGCTTCTGGGAAAGATCGTAAAGTGTGTCCCAATTGTAGTGAGGTACCCCGATTTGGCTTTTTATAGAAGGAGGGAAAAAAGGTCACTTGGACAGCTTCAAACGTTTCATAGAAGCATTGGAATGCATTAGCAATAGAAGATCATTTTATTACAAAAACGGGACACGTGCGATGACCTCAGTCCCGGTTCACCGATGAGGGCGTACCTGAAGGAATGATGAAGGTGTACCCCTGCTTCAGCTCGATCCTCTGGCAGTCAGAGGCGCGGTCTCCCAGGAAGACATCGCCCTGTTTCCCTGACAACACCCAGTTCTCATAGAGCTCCAGGTTTTGAGGGGTGGGGGGGATCAGCCAGAACACCTGGCGGGTTGGGAGCACAGAAACACGGCTTTAAGGACATGGTTTAAGTGTACTTCTTAGAGTCCTGTTGAATGGTGAACTTTGAATTGGCAAACTTCAACAACTGCTTTCATGTTAACGTGGTATGGTTTTGTGTAAGTCATAATGAAATTCCTGGTCGTTATTAAAAAGATAATGCAATTCATGTGATTTGTAATTGTGTGTGTGTGAGAGAGAGAGAGAGAGAGAGAGAGAGAGAGAGAGAGAGAGAGAGAGAGAGAGAGAGAGAGAGAGAGAGAGAGAGAGAGAGAGAGAGAGAGAGAGAGAGAGAGAGAGAGAGAGAGAGAGAGAGAGAGAGAGAGAGAGAGAGAGAGAGAGAGTGAGTGAGTGAGTGAGTGAGTGAGTGAGTGAGAGAGTGAGTGAGTGAGTGAGTGAGTGTGTGTGTACCTTGCATCCTCTCAGTATATGGTACCAAACGGACGTTCCTCCAAAATCAATGTGGAAGTCTGTGTAACAGCCCTGCACACTCATCAAGCAGTACCTTGAGCAATGCAGACATCAGATACAAATCAGAGAAAACCAAACACCAAAACCGCCTATTTCTTTTTAAAGTATTCTCGACTGCTGCTGAAAAGACGCCACAGAATAAACGCGAATCTAAAATTGAGTAATAGTTTTGTTTTGCACAGGTCGTGTACTGGTAGGCAGCCCTACTTCTGGACTTTGGGGTACTGCATGTCAGTGATGGAGTTGGTGGAGTCCCTCTGTCTCTCCTTCAGGTGACGGGGCCACATGTTGTCCACCCAGTCGATCATATCCACCTGAAGAACGCCACACGCAAAACACACAGCCACACACCAAGACACACAGCCACACACCATGACACACAGCCACACACCAAAACACACAGCCACACACCAAGACACACAGGGACGGCAAATTAACCCTTAATATGCTCCAAGGTGTAGCCAAATCAGAGAGCTAGTACGATAATAATTGTAGCAATAGCAAAAGTGATGGACCATACTGCCTGTGTTCGTTGAAATACAAGGAATTACAGTTTGAAATGTAAAAAAAATAGCCAAAATGTACCATATATATTCCTTCACCATAACTTGAAAACTCTTGGAAAGTCACGAGTGGCTCCTAAAAGCTTGCATACGTAAGAAGGTATGTGTGGATTGTTCTCATCCTAACTTGATGTCCCTTTGAATAAGAAGGTATGTGTGGATTGTTCTCATCCTAACTTGTCCCTTTGAATAAGAAGGTATGTGTGGATTGTTCTCATCCCAACTTGTCCCTTTGAATAAGAAGGTATGTGTGGATTGTTCTCATCCTAACTTGTCCCTTTGAATAAGAACGTATGTGTGGATTGTTCTCATCCTAACTTGTCCCTTTGAATAAGAAGGTATGTGTGGATTGTTCTCATCCTAACTTGTCCCTTTGAATAAGAAGGTATGTGTGGATTGTTCTCATCCCAACTTGTCCCTTTGAATAAGAAGGTATGTGTGGATTGTTCTCATCCTAACTTGTCCCTTTGAATAAGAAGGTATGTGTGGATTGTTCTCATCCTAACTTGAAGTCTCTTTGAATAAGAACGTATGTGTGGATTGTTCTCATCCCAACTTGAAGTCCCTTTGAATAAGAACGTATGTGTGGATTGTTCTCATCCTAACTTGAAGTCTCTTTGAATAAGAAGGTATGTGTGGAGTGCATCCTAACTTGAAGTCTCTTTGAATAAGAAGGTATGTGTGGATTGTTCTCATCCTAACTTGTCCCTTTGAATAAGAAGGTATGTGTGGATTGTTCTCATCCTAACTTGTCCCTTTGAATAAGAAGGTATGTGTGGATTGTTCTCATCCTAACTTGATGTCCCTTTGAATAAGAAGGTATGTGTGGATTGTTCTCATCCTAACTTGATGTCCCTTTGAATAAGAAGGTATGTGTGGATTGTTCTCATCCTAACTTGTCCCTTTGAATAAGAAGGTATGTGTGGATTGTTCTCATCCTAACTTGAAGTCTCTTTGAATAAGAACGTATGTGTGGATTGTTCTCATCCCAACTTGAAGTCCCTTTGAATAAGAACGTATGTGTGGATTGTTCTCATCCCAACTTGAAGTCCCTTTGAATAAGAAGGTATGTGTGGATTGTTCTCATCCTAACTTGAAGTCTCTTTGAATAAGAAGGTATGTGTGGAGTGCATCCTAACTTGAAGTCTCTTTGAATAAGAAGGTATGTGTGGATTGTTCTCATCCTAACTTGTCCCTTTGAATAAGAAGGTATGTGTGGATTGTTCTCATCCTAACTTGATGTCCCTTTGAATAAGAAGGTATGTGTGGATTGTTCTCATCCTAACTTGAAGTCTCTTTGAATAAGAAGGTATGTGTGGAGTGCATCCTAACTTGAAGTCTCTTTGAATAAGAACGTATGTGTGGAGTGCATCCTAACTTGATGCACTCCAACGCGAGGCTGTCTGGGCGTACCGTGGCCGGTCTCTTGACCAGATTCTCCAGCTTGGTGTGGCTGAACTCCAGGGAGATGACGTTGTACAGCTTGTCCCTCTGGGCGTGGGGCGTCTCGTAGTAGCGTCTCCACTGGGCCATGGACATCTCCGTGCCCTTCTGCGTGCTCACGTCCATCACGTCCACCATGCGTCTGCTCCCTGGACGGGGACAAGGGGTTGGGAATCACACTTCTTGTTGGACATTCCTTACCGCGTTGAGCAGGGGAAGACGACACACTCAAAATGTGTTGCGGTGGTATTCCAAAACTAACAGTCCTAAACTAAACGAGGAAAAAAGAAAATAGCTGAACCATATACAATTTAAACATGGCACCAATTGTCGATCGTTCATATTCAACTAACAATATTAATAATAATAATAATTAACGTATTTAATCAAAACCAATTGCATCTGTATTTCTAATACTGTTCTGTTCTTGCTTTGCGTTCTATGAGTTTGGGGTCACCAGAGACTAGCGCTCCCTAGATCACCACCACTCCTTCGGTCAAATGACATGAGTGCAATTCTAAATGAGCTACACAACGACCGCCGAACCCATTGTCACGGCCTCTAGTCATCTAGTCGAGGCATTAGGACTGGCATGTATGGCCCAAAACCAAAGAAACAACTAAAGGTTGCCCTTGCTTGCTTTGATGTGAAAGGCTACTGGTGTTGTCTTCTTGTCTGGTGGTTTTACTGCCACCAGGTTACTGGTGTTGAACGACTGCGTCGTGTCATCGAGTTATTAAAACAATAAAAAAGAGGTGCATTTCAAAACAGGGAGTATCAAGTAACAAGGAGCTCAAGTGATGCACAGGGCAGTTAACAAGGGATGGACGGGTTTACTCACCTACAAAGATCTTAACGTCGTTCACACTGAAGTCAGGATCTGGCATTCTGCAGTGAAACGAGAAGGAGACAACCTCAGATCCTGAGTATGTTCACATACAGCGGCCATTCGCCAGTTGATTTGATCCGCAAATCAACTGGAGCCTTGTTCGATACACTGGGGAGGAGAAGAAGAGCTAGCTAGCGGGAGCTTACTTGATTCCCAATCCATCTGGGTTCTCGAAGATGATAGGATCCCTCAGCCCTCCTCTTTGAACGTACTCGTATGTCAGGTCTGAATGTTTGGCAGCAGAACATGGGGATGACAGGACCACAAAACATTACGTCAGTCCTTTGAATATTAGATATATCCTTTTACTAAATGATTCAACATTCAGAAAATGTTTTCTGGACCAACACACAAACTATGTTACCCCAGTAGTCTATGATTGGTGAAAGGGTTGAAAGGTTAACGAATGAAGGGTTAGGGTTATCGCAGATTCAGCAGTCCTACTATGCTATAGCAGAATTTGGGGGGGGCATGGAACAGAGCCTTGGCCGGAAACCTAAAACTGAAAGCGACCCGAGTTATGCTTTCCTGTTTCATTACAGAGGTATTTAACCAAAGAGAAATCCATTCGCGGCGTGGATGAAGCTTATTTTCTACAGTGGCCAGTCTACAGTGTTGATTTTAAATCTTAACAGAACCTTTTTCAAAGAATATGGGTGTGACAGGATGTTTTAGCCTCTCTATGGAGTAGTTTCCCAGTGCTGGCCGAGTTTGTGTTCACTGTTTGCCAATTACAGACGTACAGATCCCTGCCTCCAGCAATATGATTGGTCAAAACAAATATGATGCAAAAAGAAGTGAAATGCCCCCGATGTGAAGTCATCATTTGTGAGACTAGCCCAGTATGAACGGGGACGCCTACTAAATGTGGTCTCCTTTTTAAACATTCCAGATGTGAAGTCATCATTTGTGAGACTAGCCCAGTATGAACGGGGACGCCTACTAAATGTGGTCTCCTCTTTAAACATTCTAGATGTGAAGTCATCATTTGTGAGACTAGCCCAGTATGAACGGGGACGCCTACTAAATGTGGTCTCCTCTTTAAACATTCCAGATGTGAAGTCATCATTTGTGAGACTAGCCCAGTATGAACGGGGACGCCTACTAAATGTGGTCTCCTCTTTAAACATTCCAGATGTGAAGTCATCATTTGTGAGACTAGCCCAGTATGAACGGGGACGCCTACTAAATGTGGTCTCCTCTTTAAACATTCCAGATGTGAAGTCATCATTTGTGAGACTAGCCCAGTATGAACGGTAACGCCTACTAAATGTGGTCTCCTCTTTAAACATTCCAGATGTGAAGTCATCATTTGTCAGACTAGCCCAGTATGAACGGGGACGCCTACTAAATGCGGTCTTAAACATTCCTAGCAGGAAGCGCCGCGCCCTTGATTCCGTACCTTTGCCCTCCATCCGCACCACCCTGTCCGAGCTGAACCGCTCGCTGTGCACTTTGTCCTCCAGGTCAAACATCCTGCGTCCATCGATCTCCTCGTCCGAGATGCCGTCGTCATGGTAACGTCTCCGGGTACCTGTGCGCTTTTATTTTGGAAGGGAGGGGCAGAGACAGACAAATGTATTAACAGGAAGCAGGCAAGCCCGATTTGGAACGAGCGAAAGAGGAAAACAGAACATTTGTTCTTCAAAAGTGTGCATCAAATCAAGTCCCCTTTCTTTAATGTGTGACACATGACCTGGCATCTTCGACACAGCTATAACATTTACTTTTTAAAATCCTGACGGAAAATCCGGGATTTACACCGCAAACAAGTCTAACAGTTCAAAGTGTGACCCAGGACCTTTGGATGCAGCGCTCAAAACTAGACACAAATGAGCTGTTCATCATTTGTCAGGAAGGTTCACGCAAACACAGCAGCCCCAGATCATTGCCATTAAAGAGAAAAGCAACAGATGGAGCAGTGACATACTGTACTGGGTGCAGCCCCCAGATCCGATCAACAGACGATAATCTCTCCATCTTCTCCCCCTGTATCCCTCTACTGCCCCCCCCCCCCACCCCCTTTCCACTTGCCATCAAGAACCTGGGCTGCCAAAAGCAGAGGTTGGCCTCCCCATATCCCATTATAATAATAATAATAATAACAACACGTTGATATCACCAGCATGGCAGGACTGGCATTTCCCTCCAGTCAGATAACAATGACTACAAACGAACTATTTGAGAATTATTTTAAAATTGTTCAAATCACTTACCAGGCGTGTGCTATGTCGCGGCTGACCATCATCCGTTTTTGAGGATTTTTTGGCAACTTTGGTCAGAGAGGACATTTCCAGTACGCAACGAAGACCAGTTTGTGAAGTTAAATGGCAAAGACCTGAATATTCTAGTGCTCATGAACTCACGGGAAAGCACAACGCAACAAACGCATGCAACAACACGGCTGCACAACCATCAAAGCAAAATGTTGTAGGGCTCTGTATATCCATTCATTATTGGGCGCAATTGTTGAAGAACATGGAGTTCATGTAAACTCAACTGTTGTGTTTCAGTGAACAGTAGGCTACAGCAACAACATAGACCCTTTGTCCATACTTGGATGCCTTCATTTGAACAAATAAGAGCGGCATTTGCGCAAACTTATCCATGCACTGAAATGTGTAAAAGTACCAAATATATCTCGAATGTTTGAGCTTTGTTCAATGGCATCAAGATAGCCCAAAGCGTCCGACTGCTACCACAGCGATGTGTTGGCTCCAGCTGACTGTACCCTTATATTACTGCTCCAGCTGCCTGTACCCTTATATTACTGCTCCAGCTAACTGTACCCTTATACTGCTGCAGCTAACTGTACCCTTATACTGCTGCAGCTAACTATACCCTTATACTGCTGCAGCTAACTGCACCCTTATACTGCTGCAGCTAGCTGTACCCTTATACTGCTGCAGCTAACTGTACCCTTATACTGCTGCTGCTAACTGTACCCTTATACTGCTGCTGCTAACTGTACCCTTATACTGCTGCAGCTAGCTGTACCCTTATACTGCTGCAGCTAACTGTACCCTTATACTGCTGCTGCTAACTGTACCCTTATACTGCTGCAGCTAGCTGTACCCTTATACTGCTGCAGCTAGCTGTACCCTTATACTGCTGCTGCTAACTGTACCCTTATACTGCTGCAGCTAACTGTACCCTTATACTGCTGCAGCTAACTGTACACTTATACTGCTGCAGCTAACTGTACCCTTATACTGCTGCAGCTAGCTGTACCCTTATACTGCTGCAGCTAACTGTACCCTTATACTGCTGCTGCTAACTGTACCCTTATACTGCTGCAGCTAGCTGTACCCTTATACTGCTGCAGCTAACTGTACCCTTATACTGCTGCTGCTAACTGTACCCTTATACTGCTGCAGCTAGCTGTACCCTTATACTGCAGCAGCTAACTATACCCTAATACTATTCCAGCTAACTGTAACGTTCCCCTGATACTGCTGCAGCTAACTGTACCCTTATACTGCTGGAGCTAACTGTACCCTTATATTATTGCTCCAGCTGCTCCTTATTACTGCAGCGCTGCACGAGACCTTATTCCGTTCAAATACACACGAATGTATTTCCAGATCTCAATATTAAACGGTAAGTTCTGTAAGGAAATCCTTTAGTTACTGTAGTATTCCAATCGCCGCCATTTTGCTTCCCCCACAAAACATGAAATAGGCCCCGCCCACAATCACAAACTAGCCCAAATGACAACAAAGGAAGTGCAGTTTATTCGTCTACGCCCGCGTCATTCACCAGCTTTGTCGAATGTCATTGGATGAGAACATCCAATAGAATATTGGTCAGAGGTAAGTGGTGAACAACACATAACGAATCACTGAATTCAGCCAATGAAATAATTGATGATGTTCGGACACCGCCCCTTTCGACTAGAATGGTTTTAAATCGAAAAGGCTAAAAACATGGAAATAACAACACATTGTTTTCACTTACCACCATAATTAAGCAGCACGGTTTGCGCTTGGACGATGGGATTAATCCGCTATACGTGTTGCCATTTCTGTCCGTCGTTTTGTCTCCAGAAGCCTAGCATGACCGACACACGTTTAGCAGCGCCTGCTGCAGTACGGAAGAGGGCTGGACATCCATTGTGGTGACGTCATCCAGGAAACGACAAGCTATTGGCTGTGTCATGTGGTTTACCAGTTGCGATTGGTGGCCACATCCTGTCCGTCTAGAAGGTCCGGACGGATTACGGCAAGGAAATCATGCCAATCAATATTTAATGCGCACAATATAAAAACCAAGGGCCATTAATTACACAACATTAAACAATACTGATATGTTGACGATAATGTCATTGTTGTTTATTGAAAACTGAGGAGGAACGCTACAAATGCCACGACCCCAACATACATTTTCTTAAATTGTCTACGACTTCCTGCAATATTTGAAGTACCTACCAACGACATAAATGAAACGCATTCAAACACACGACCTGATATGCTATGATGACGTCGAGCTGGGCTTTCGACCTTTCACAACGCCACACAAAAATATAGTGTTCAGATCCGAAGCACAGACCAAACACATTTTCAACTTATAAAAGAGAAAGAATATATAAAAATTAGGAGCAGCATCAATGTGCAGCAAAATGTAATCTACTTACTCAAGGGTCTAAAGAGTTTTGGGCCTAAAGGAAGGAAGAATATTCTAGCCAACGACAACACAAATTCTAACTATTGCATGCACAAAAGCAATCTCATAGTTATGCATGCATAGTTATCGATAAACCGGAAAACAACAATAATTAGTAAATTACATAAAACATGACAAAAATACATAAACACACAGACAGGGCCGGAAAGGCAATGCAGGTGTGGTCAAATGTCCTGTCTGTTCTCATGAAGGAATTGTCTCAATGTGATTTTAACCATGATAAGTCAATCAATCAATTACAAAACTAAATTTAGGGACTGGGTTTTGCTCTGGTTGAAATAAAGCATGACCTGCTTGTGATGCCTGAATTGAACATTGAAAATAATTCCCAGTGCACACTCGGCAACCATGCACATAGAAAATGTAAAAATTTGGAAACAATTAATAATATCACAATGAATACATGTAGAATATTTAACACATGTATTTGTTGTAACATTATATAGTATGTTTTACTTTTCAAATAGTTTTTTTTCCCAATCGACCAATGGTAACTAGTTAGCATGTTTAGCTAGTTTGTGGGGTAGGGTTCCCGAGCCCTGGCTGTGGATGACCAAGGAGGAAGCCGCATTCAAGATCAGCGAATGAAGCTGTACAAGAAGGAGCCAAGGATGAGGGCCAGAATGACACAGCAACAGAAGATCATCATTTGCTTCTGGATAATATAAGACACAAAAGAAGGAGAGAAATAGAGTGGAAAAGAGAAAAATACAATTAGAAAAAGACAGCGAGGACAACAATGAAAATGCAGACAAAAAACGTGGAAACAAAACTGTAAAATACCACTGTTTCCTTATAATTGTGTTGTGGTGAGGAAGCTCTTCAACAGACTGCCTATCTTTTTTGGTTTATTAAAGCAAATACCATACACACAGTTTGTTGTTGGTATAGCCGACATGACGGACATAGCGTATTCTGCTTGGGGCCCATAGTTGGTGAGGTCCGGCCCCAGTGTGTCTTCTCATCATAGTCATGGCCATGTTTTAACCATCTGATGGTTTATTTAATCTATCAGATAAATTTAGGCCAGTACGACACACTCTTTATGGAGTAGAGCCCCCACACGAGCAGAGAGCTCTATTCCAGTGCTACACACTCTTTATGGAGTAGAGCCCCCACACGAGCAGAGAGCTCTATTCCAGTGCTACACACTCTTTATGGAGTAGAGCCCCCACATGAGCAGAGAGCTCTATTCCAGTGCTACACACTCTTTATGGAGTAGAGCCCCCACATGAGCAGAGAGCTCTATTCCAGTGCTACACACTCTTTATGGAGTAGAGCCCCCACATGAGCAGAGAGCTCTATTCCAGTGCTACACACTCTTTATGGAGTAGAGCCCCCACATGAGCAGAGAGCTCTATTCCAGTGCTACACACTCTTTATGGAGTAGAGCCCCCACATGAGCAGAGAGCTCTATTCCAGTGCTACACACTCTTTATGGAGTAGAGCCCCCACATGAGCAGAGAGCTCTATTCCAGTGCTACACACTCTTGGCCCCCAGGGGGCTCCAGACTCACCCTGCGGGCCTCCTGCTGAAATTTGGCCGCCTTCTTGGTGTCAGCCACAGCCCTCTCCACGAAGCCCACTGATTGGTCCATGTTGCTCTCGATTCTGTCAATCATACCACCCTGGAAGGGACAAGATGATTAAGATGAAGACAGATGTGTGAGCGCACACACACACACACACACACACACACACACACACACACACACACACACACACACACATACACATGAAATAAAGCATATTTTTAATGGTTCTCATTGATTACATCAACCATCAACAGGGAGACATTAACGACACCAGATTGGTTGTGTTGGTGTCCAATCAATACATTGGTCACGTTCAAAATAAATACTCAGAACCACCCTCTTATCTGTCCAATTGGCCAGACTTACTATTTAGGCCTGAACCCGAATGAGGTCATAGGAGCAGGACGTCAACTATTAAGTAAAGCTCAAAATCACTTTTCAGTGGAAAGCTTCTCTGTTTGGGTCTAACGAAGTGTTGGTGAAAATTTCTGAGTTATTTTTGACTAAAACGTTTAAGACGTTTAAAATTGTAAAACGGGGGACATTTTAGTCAAATCGAGGCCTCTGCTTGTTTCTCCAGAGTGCTAGTGGAAGTTGGGGGGTCAACGCATGCACAAGATGCCATCTGTCTGTACACATGGGCACATGAAGCTATATGTCTCTGTATGCGGTGTGTTCCCTGGTACCTGGTTCTCCACCAACATAGCGATGTCCACAAACATGTCATGGAGCTCCTTGATGCTGCTCTCCAGACGCATGATGTCTTTGTGTCGCGCCTCGATCTCATTCAGCGCCTGCTGGTTGATCTTGGACTCCACGATCTAACATGGAGGGGAGTAGAGCACAGAGTGTGAGAGGAGGAGAGCACAGAGTGTGAGAGGAGGAGAGCACAGAGTGTGAGAGGAGGAGAGCACAGAGTGTGAGAGGAGGAGAGCACAGAGTGTGAGAGGAGGAGAGCACAGAGTGTGAGAGGAGGAGAGCACAGAGTGTGAGAGGAGGAGAGCACAGAGTGTGAGAGGAGGAGAGCACAGAGTGTGAGAGGAGGAGAGCACAGAGTGTGAGAGGAAGACAGACAGTGAGATACAGAGAGACAGACAGTGAGATACAGAGAGACAGACAGTGAGATACAGAGAGACAGACAGAGAGATACAGAGAGACAGACAGTGAGATACAGAGAGACAGACAGTGAGATACTGAGAGACAGACAGAGCGAGAGACAAATACAGACTGACAGACACATTGACAGAGACAAACGACGTAAAAGAAAGAGGAAAACCAAATAATGACTCTCTTGCAATCTCTGACAACAAGAGAACGAGAGGGGGGGAAGCACAGTCAGACATAAAGCATATGGCAACATCATACATCAATGTCAGCTAATGAAGAGACATTACGAAGTTGCTCTTGTGATTAATTATCAATAATAACAACAACATCTGTGTTAAGCCACAGGGTGGCAGCGGAAGCTAACAAAGCCCCACCCCCCCTTCCTTGCTGTGGTCTAGCACAGATGTTTTAGGTAAACGTTTATGGCGTTGTATGCATTGACTGCATGCTTGGTTTCCGGGAGGCTCCTTGAGGCTTGTTTAATAGGCTTTGAGATACATATCTCCATAGAGGTTAAGGGTGGATCTCTGTAGTTCCTTTTACTGAAACAGCTCTTGCCACCCTCCAGTAATATCCACACGGATGTTTTGAAGACGAGCACCCCATTCAGGGTGTCGCCATGGCTCCGCAGCACAGCGGGGGGCATGGCCAGCGCTCAGCAGGTGCAGCACACGGGCGGAGGCATGGTGGAGGAACCTGAAGCAGGTGGAGGGGACAGGAAGGCAGCACAACCCCTGGGAACACCGGGTCTTACCCCGGCGCTGAAGACGGCCGCGTTGCCCCCCTCCAACATCTCCTCCAGCTCCTCGTCCGTCGTGGCTTTCCCCGCTGGCCAGAGAGACAGACAGGTAGACAGAGAGGCAGAGAGACAGACAGTTAGACAGGTAGACAGAGAGGCAGAGAGACAGACAGTTAGACAGGTAGACAGAGAGGCAGAGAGACAGACAGTTAGACAGAGAGACAGACAGGCACACAGACAGGTAGACAGACAGGCACACAGACAGGCACACAGACAGGTAGACAGAGAGGCAGAGAGACAGACAGGCACAGAGACAAGTAGACAGACAGGCACACAGACAGGTAGACAGAGAGACAGACAGTTAGACAGACAGGCACACAGACAAGTAGACAGACAGGCACACAGACAGGTAGACAGAGAGGCAGAGACACAGACAGGCACACAGACAAGTAGACAGACAGGCACACAGACAGGTTGACAGACAGGCACACAGACAGGTAGACAGAGAGACAGAGAGACAGGCACACAGACAGGTAGACAGAGAGGCAGAGAGACAGACAGACAGTTAGACAAACAGACAGACAGGCACACAGACAGATAGGAAGAGAGAGATAGATAGACAGACGGACAGACAGAGAGGCAGAGAGATAGACAAACAGACAGGTAGATGGACAGACAGAGAGACAGACAAACAGACAGCCAGATGGACAGACAGAGAGACAGACAGACGGGGGGACCAATTCATAAATGTAAAGTCCATTATCTAACAGTCAAAAAGCTTGTAAATGCATTATTTCCTTTTTCTGCATTTACTACTTTCCATTTGTACATTTCGGTGCTTGGCCCATCCTCCACAAAGCAGTGATGTTGCTTAGGAAGAGTTTTTTACAGGAAAAACCCAGAAGAGAGAACAGTAGATAATAACCTAGCTTGAAGGAAAAAGTACAGAGAGTGCCAAATAACCCACCAGAGGGAGCGAACAAGAGAGCTTCAGCTGAGTCCTGCCAGCACTAAAAACACCCACACTTGGAAGTGTGGGTGTGGGGGTGGGAATCCGACTTTCTAAATTTTTTTTACTACCTTCAAAATTTGATGGTTTGCTAAAGGAGTGAAGGTCATATAGTTTTGTGTTGAACCATTGTGTTTCAAGGAAATAATGAATATCAATCTCTGACGTTGCATCTTACCATTTCACTGAAATGTTCCATGTACTTTATTCACTTCTGTGAATTCAGGTGGGGGGGTCATAGTCTGCGTGAACCTGTCCGAAGGCCAACTCACTGCTGATTGGCCCGCTGTCAGTACCCCCCCTTTCTCTATTTACGTGTTTTTGTCCGACCAATTTGAAAAGTGTTGGTTTTCTTGAAGCACAGCTCATTTATCCCATTCATTTATTTATTTTAACTTATTTATTATCCCGTGAGCCCTCTTAAGGTGAAGTGAATCACTGGGAGATGGGAGATGGAGGGAAACAGCGGGATCAAACCCAGACTCACTGATCTCTAGCTGCCTCGCGATGCGTCCTTTGCTCTTGTCTCTGAAGTCCATCTGAGCCTCGTTGTACTTTGTCATCACCTCCACAAATTTCTTGGCCAGGATCGCATGCTGGGGAAATAGGAAAACACATTGATGAATAAAGCAAAGCTGTTTGAACATAAGGCATCATGGACATCAATTTAAAAGAAAAGCCTTTGATGCCATAGAAGCATCAAAAGCTGTCCTCTTGCTTTAAAGGGTTGTCGGACTTTCAAACAGCAAACAGACAATTGCTTGACATGGAGCGTAAACACACGCTCCCCACACTCCACACTGCGCTCCCTCTGTCACTTGGAGTGGGATTGCGCTTGTGTGCATTTTAAGGAAGGACGCTGCTGACAAAACCGACAGGACATTTTGCTTCGGGGGCAGTGGGGGAGTGGGGTTTAAGTGGTAGGCAAACAGTAGTGTGTGAGCACTCAAAACTGGCGTAATGATGTCTGACTTAGTCCAACGATACAAGCAACTACATCGACATGCTAATCTGGTTGGGGCTGAAATGGACTAGCACAAACAATCAGTAGTCTCAACGCATTCTGGTACATGCAATCCACATTCATGTTGATGGTAGTTACTGTATATCTCCTTCCAA
>JACYXH010000690.1:3677500-3695000 GCA_026745465.1 Lota lota | reverse complement strand
TACTAACTAATCAATGCAATGACAACGATGTTATTTTGATTATTATTATTGTTATTATGAATTTGTTAGAGTCTTTTGGCAGTAAAAACTGCCCCTGTCGCATAACCTCCCCTCTCAATGTCTGACTTAACCGTGTGAATCTGTGAATTATGGTCTGAGTGAAACATTGAAGACTCTCGGTTACATTATATCACAATGCAATGCTTTGCTCCAGAACAGTTGGCCACACACCTCGGCTGAGGTCCAGTCATTTGCTTGTTTGTCCAAACGCAATCGGTCCCCCTCCTACACATAAATACGTTGTAAAAGTTAAACACGTACCTCTTTCAGTTGGGCCAATCGGTCTTTCATTTTGATGCTTGTTCTGTGTCTGGGATAAGTACAAGTAAAACGGTCTAACACGACACGCGGCCTAATCTAGGCCCGAGACGGCTATGAAATGGCCACCAAATGAGCCGTGGCCCAATAATTAGCCCGAATCAATCCAGAGGGTTGAAAAAAATGTTCCAATGGGAGGGAAACAGAAGAGGTCAGAGATGCACACATGAATAAATGCATGAAAATAGGAAAGAAACGTATTGTCTTTGTAACACTGCTCTATTCCTGCAAATGCCACCCCCCACTGTCTCTACAGTCAATATGGCATCGGCCACACTAACCTGCTGCTAAGCCTCTATCCTCTAAGAACGGATTAGGACAACCGTGGTCCAAAGTGTGTGTGTGTGTGTGTGTGTGTGTGTGTGTGTGTGTGTGTGTGTGTGTGTGTGTGTGTGTGTGTTGTGTGTGTGTGTGTGTGTGCGCGCGTGTGTGGGTGCGTGTGTGTGCGTGTGTGTGTGTGCGCGTGTGTGTGGGTGTGTGTTGGTGTGTGTTGGTGTGTGTGGGGAGGGGGGGGGGGCACCGACAGATCCTAGTTGCTTCTTATTAATCTCATGCATGCTCAAACGCAGTGGCAATTCTTGGTTTTGCTCGAGAGACCTTTGTGTGGTGCGCAGCTCGTAGTGTTGGCCCTAACATGTTCCTCTGTGCAGAGGCTGCCACTCCACGGGCCGCAGCAACGCATAAAAACGAACCAATTGACATGCAAGCACTTTGTTGACTGTTTTTCCATTCCACATGACAATCATCTACGCATTATTCAATACAAAAAAAAATGCATTTCAACATCAATATCATATCGTCCAATGCCTGTGCCACAATCAGCGACGGACCGTCGTAAGGGTCGACATAATTGCAGGCTATATAAACACCACTAGATGGCATTGTTTACTAGATTTTGCATCGCACTTGTAGTTACACAACGGCAGAAGTTAAGTTCATAAGATAATTCACCATGGAAATGTTTGGTTTAGGTGTAAGAATAGTAATTGTTAGTGTTACAATCAAGGTAAAGGATGACATTTTGATACTATTCTAAACTAAGTAGTTTTGGGTTAAGTTGGTTAAGGTAAATCAAGGCGTATGCAATAACCTTTTTCACAGACAATAAGCCTACTTGTGCGAAAATACAATCCCCTTATATTTGTATACATATGTTTTTTATGTGGAGCTGATAAATGTTTCCCTCTGGACAAAAAGTCCATGGCATTTTATTCACAATATAAACAAAATAAAAATTGAATTAAACAAACACACAACAAACGATTCCCTCTCAGTTTTTTTCATATGTATTTCTTTCGTTCATTCTTTTTCTTATTTTCCTATTCTTTTTTCCTTTTAGCTACTGGTTGAGCTCATCATCTCAGTCTCGGATGTGTGTTTATTGATGTAGTGTTCGCTGTCACCACTGGGAGGCACCAGCGAGTATGCACATAGCAGAACCTACATTGCCCACGTTTTGATATGACTTCTAGTGACAAAAATGAGTGTGTCGAAAATGCTAATGTTAATATATACATTATTATATAAGCTAATATGGTTTGGTTACAATTAGGTCACATACACGAGATTGTGCCCATTTACCTTTGGAGGAGCATCACTTTTAAATATAATGTTAAGAAACGCCTTCCTCGGTTGCAGACTGGCCATGCTCTGTTTATTTCTTATCTGTTCTGTTAAATGACTCCATTTAAACTGCTAATCTTAACGCAGTGTGCTTGTTGGGTATACAGGTTTGTCTACTGGAATCAGTTTGAAGTCGCCCGTTGATTCAAAGGAAGTATATCACGTCGAACAGGGAAATCGAATAAGCCATATATAACATCCTAATCTCAGCAGATACAGGCTATCTCCTCCATGAGGGAGACCAGGCACTATTCATCACTAAGCATCTGAACTCCAGTGCCACCTCCAGCTTTAACGTCTCCACACTCAACACCCCTCCTTTAACGTTGCACTGCCATTCCTCTGATGCTTGAAGGCTGGATATGGAATGATGTTGCGTTTCCATCATACAGTATGTATTGGTATCACCTGTTATTCCCTAAAAAAATCTCTAATTCCATGTGACCTCGTTCCCAGGCGTTCTCATGTCCCGTGGGATCACTGGAACTGGAGAACGCTTAGAGGGATATCCAGCCATTTCCATTACAAGTTTCGGATGTATATGTTTCATCTATGTCCAATTTTCCTATTTCTTCTCCTTATCTTTGCTGTTGTTCTTCTTGTCATGTTCTTGTTCTTCTGGCTCTGGTTAACTGAGGAACCCAGCTCATAGGAAGGGAGTGGATATTGTGTTTTGGTAGACCGGAAAAGCTTCTCTCAGCCTACATGCCATGTATGTCGTCTGTGGGGTCTTCTACTTTGGATTCCTTGCATGATTACGAAGCCCTTGCCACCAAATATTCCAAACATGTAATACTCGGTCTCGAGTATGAAGTAGCATGTTAAAACCGTTAGCAGTGGAGCTGGGGAAACTAGCGAGAGAGGGAGATCAGAAAGACTATGCTGGGTCACATGAATAAGGAGGAAGAGCAGGTCCTCATCAGGCAGAGTGAGATAAGGCCTCCAAGACATCCCTTACTGCTCCCAAACGCTGCCCAAACGCCAGGTCTGCATGGCTAACACTGCCAGCGGCGTGCGAATGCACGCCATTTAGTCTGCACAAGGGATGCAAATGTGGATGGACGCCTTAGCACGCCTCTGAACATGGCCAGCCCAAGTCACGCCGTGGCCATATTGTACACCTCCTGGGTACATGTTTACTCCACCAGTACTGCGAATGCGCCATGTTTTTTTCATTTGACTGCGGTCACCAACGGCTGCAGGGGCTGAATGTCAATTATTTCAAAATGGAATTCTCAAAGCCGATGGTAAGGTAAAGATAAAGCTTGTATTGAGAGAAAGGTTTGCCCCTTAACTCAATAATACTGGCTGTATCATGGATCCTTAACTTAATTATACTGGCTGTATCATGGACCCTTCACTCAATAATACTGGCTGTATCATGGACCCTTAACTTAATAATACTGGCTGTATCACGGGCCCTTAACTCAATAATACTGGCTGTATAATGGACCCTTAACTCAATAATACTGGCTGTATCATGGGCCCTTAACTCAATAATACTGGCTGTATCATGGACCCTTAACTCAATAATACTGGCTGTATCATGGATCCTTAACTCAATAATACTGGCTGTATCATGGACCCTTAACTCAATAATACTGGCTGTATCATGGACCCTTAACTCAATAATACTGGCTGTATCATGGACCCTTAACTTAATAATACTGGCTGTATCATGGACCCTTAACTCAATAATACTGGCTGTATCATGGACCCTTAACTCAATAATACTGGCTGTATCATGGACCCTTAACTCAATAATACTGGCTGTATCATGGACCCTTAACTTAATAATACTGGCTGTATCATGGGCCCTTAACTCAATAATACTGGCTGTATCATGGACCCTTAACTTAATAATACTGGCTGTATCATGGACCCTTAACTCAATAATACTGGCTGTATCATGGACCCTTAAGTCATACTGGCCTCTCTAGTTGTTGGAAGAGGGAATAGGAGAGGAGAGTTTACACACTACTCTCAGCTTCCATCCATCCATTCATCCATCATCCATCAATCCATCAACCCATCATCCATCCATCCATCATCCACCCGTTCATCCATCATCCATCCATCCATCATCCATCATCCACCCGTTCATCCATCATCCATCCATCCATCATCCATCATCCATCCGTTCATCCATCAATCCATCCATCCATCCTCTTTCCTGCTTGTCCAAGTTCTCCATTAGGGTGCCATAGGGCGAGTAGGGCAGCCCAGGCGTCCCTTACCCCCCGTCATCCCCTCCAGCTCACCCAGGGGGTTCCCTGGACGCTCCCCAGCCAGCTGGGACAACTACAGTCCCTCCGGCATTTCCTGTGTCTGCACCTGGACCTCCTCCAACGGGAGGCGCCCACGGGAGGCATTCTCAACAGATGCTGAGCCACCTCTGAGGGCTCCTGAGCAAGGTTCCATTATAACTCCTCAAACCCCCCCCCCCCCCCCCCCCCCCCACCCCCCCCATAATCTGAAGGGTGCACTGCAGGCCATTGTCTTCCAGGAGAGAACAACTCCAGGAATTTGGGGCGCTGACTCCTTACAGACCTCTTCACACTCAGCTGCCAAACCCCTCTGTAGGGTGCTGGAGGAAACCATGTGACAAAGAGAAAAATGACAACCTCCTCTGCATGCAACAGCAATGCCACACTTTTGCCGCCACGCTGTGCGGCTTGCAGCAGAATCAGAATCAGAGTTGCTTTTATTACATCTTAACGCACAAGTACGCAAGAGTAAAATTCTTAGGCTTGGATCCTCAACAGTCCCATAGCAGCATCAATACAAGATCAATAACAAAGTAAGTAATAATAAATAATAATAAGTAGCAACATCAAGAGGTAGTGGTGCCAGCCACGGTGCAAAAAACAAACAAATAAATAAATAGAAAATAAAATAAAATCAGTGGCCTCTGTGTCCCGTTGTCCCCCAGCACCTCCCACACAATCGCTCCTCATATCTTCCCCGGATCTACAAAGCACAGCTAGACTTGATGGGCCAAATCCCAAGCCCCTCAATCCCCTATGAGATGGCGAAGCATCGGCCCACTGTCCCACGGCCAGGACGGAGCAGGCCTTGTTCCCCCTCCTCTATCTAAGGTTGGGCTTTCCGCCAGAGCCTCCCCTCCAGCACCTCGGAGAGCAGGCTGGATGGACCCTCCCAGGGGTGGGGTCAGGCTGAGATAGCCCCAAGGCCATGGTGTATATATAGAGACCGAACAGACACATTGCTACTCGCTGTACCTACTGCTCTTCTGTATTTGTGTGGTGAACAAATGCACATTTCTATGAACACATGAATACCCAGTGTACATGCCAATGACATTAACCACGTAATATGTATTTATGAATTGGTTAACCATAGTATTAAATGTTCAATAACATGTTTGTTTGTCTCTCACAAACAGACACAGACACACACACACACACACACACACACACACACACACACACACACACAGACAGACAGACACACACACACACACACACACACACACACAGGGCTCAGATGGGTTAGAAAGTAGTACGTCTGAATATTAGATTTTGCAATGCAGATACAATGGATATGCTCATACAATATTGAACAGTGTGTTTTTGTGTATCCTGTGTCAGTGTGTGCGTGTGCTATGTGAATGTGTCTATGGCAAGCCCTTTTAACATTTAATCGGTTGGGCTGACTAGTAGTGATTTAGTTTTCACTAGTGGAAATTACATTTAGACAGATGGTTAAAATGTTAATTTAAGATATCTGTAAAACAATTTCGACATGTTACAAATATATTTTCACATGTAGAAATTACATTTCGACTAGTTGAAACTGATATACAGATATCTTTAATTTAATTATAGATATCAGTAATTCATTTTTCACTGGTAACAATTTCACATGTTGAAAAAGGATTGTAACTAGTGGAAATGTAATTACCCATTTCAGATATCAACAATTGCATTTCCGATATGTGGGTGTCATATTATTAAAATACCGCAAAGCCATTGGTTGACGTTTAATTACCATATTAATTTCGGCTATGTCGCCTAATTACCATATTAGTTTGGGATATGTATGTACGTCATTGAAGATATCTACAATTACATTTTGACTAGTCGAAATTCCTTTATTTATTTATTTTTCCTAAAATGCAATTCTGACAGTAGTAGAAAAGGAACAGTAGATATCTCAAATATAATTGTTACCAGTATGAATATAGTTTTCACTAGTTACAATTGTATTTCAGATATCTGCAATGCAATTCTAGATATCTGCAATGCAATTCTAGATATCTGAAATGCAATTCTAGATATCTGAAATTAGATTCTTACTAGTTACAATTCCAAGCTGACATATCAATAATTCAATTTGGACTAGTCAGAATTGAATTGTAGATATCTACAATTGACATTTCCACTAGTAAGAATTGTTGATATCAAGAATTATCATTTTGACTAGTGAGAATTGAGTTATAGATATCATTAATTAGAATTGCAATTAGTCAAAATTACATTATGGATATGTCGACTTGGAATTATAACAAGTCAAAATTGAATTATAGATATCTGTAATTGAGTTTGAATGGAAGTCAATGGAAAAGTTGAATAGTTGTAATTAAGTTACAGATATCTACAATTGACATTTCCACTGGTAAGAAATTAATTATTGAAATCAAGAATGAACATTTTGACTAGTGAGAAATTAATTGTAGATATCTTTAATTAGAATTGCTACTAGTCAAAATTACATTATGGATATGTTGGCTTGGAATTATAACTAGTCAAAAAGAAATTGTTGATATCTACAATTGCTATTTCCAGCTCTACTGATTTAATGTTAAAAGGGCTTGCCATAGGTGTCTGCATGTGTCTGTCTGTGTGTTTGTTTTTGTGTGTCTGTCTGCAAGTGTGTGTCTGTGGGTTTAGATAAGGTGCGGGCACATCAAATATTGATGGGCTAAAAGCAGAAAACTGCAAGGCCATGAGTTCCCTTTGAAATGAAACGCGTCTTATCGACTTCTTGGGAATATTCCTGTCTAATCACTAAAATGTTTTGTTACATCTTGACATTCAGCTCTTCTAAAAGGTTTGGAATAGAAGATTTACAGACAACATATTTGTTATCTCCCCCAGACTAACTCTCCCCATTTCCACAGCACATGCATCACCTTTTGACAAAAATAGTGGGACCAATGGGAACTAGCATAAAGGCAGCTAACGCACCAAAAGAAGAGTTGAATCGCGCCTTGAGTTGAAGAGTTGAAATGGCACTATGTTGAGGAATGTGGCGTCTCCTAATGTTATTACCTCTGGATGCTGCGGCTCCTTCTGCCTCAAGGTGTCGCTGCTCTTGACTCCACTGCTTTGGTTTGGCTGGTTGATCTCGTTGTTCACACCATCGGCAGTGTCAAAGTATGTGTGTGTGTGTGTGTGTGTCCGTGTGTGTTTGTGTGTGTGCGTTTGTGTGTGTGTGTTTGTGTGTGTTTGTGTGCGTGTGTGTGTGTTTGTGCGTGTTTGTGCGTGTGTTTGTGTGTGTGTGTGTTTGTGTGTGTCTGTGTGTGTGTGTCTGTGTGTGTGTTTGTGCGTGTGTGTGTGTTTGTGTGTGTGTGTGTGTGTGTGTTTGTGTGTGTGTGTTTGTGTGTGTGTGTGTTTGTGTCTGTGTATGTGCATGTGTGTTTGTGTGTGTGCGTGTGTGTGTGTGTGTGTGTGCGAAAGGACGACACGTACACATGGAGTGACCTCATTTAAAAAAAGACAAGCCATTTACATTTTACAGTGATGTGGGATTACAAGACTTGATTGCAGCGAGCTGACACTAAATATTCAGCAGATGGCAGCATTGTCTACTTCACAACTAATTGATGACGTCCGAAGGTAGTTGTGTGCATTATGTCTACATTCAGTGAGTGTGCTTTTTAAAAGGTGATTTGGTAACTGTGATAACTTTCTGACGTGAGACACGGGCTGAAAGGATGAGATAAGGGTTTAGTATGGTAGGTTGTGAGGTTGCATTCAGAAAACACTGTAGTGAAAGAGCAGCTTCAGCTGCTCCGATGGTGGAGCAGAAATATACATTTATCATGTGTCACCATAGCATGTGTATTAATGTGTCTGTGTGTTACGACCCCAATTGATATCTAGGGGTATCTTTGGGGAGTAACAATGAATATTTTTCCGGGGGACAAGGAGGAGTCTCAGACAGAGGTAAAGGTTAACAAAAAGGTTTATTAAAGTAACGAAAAACCACTTTCCCAAAAGGGGAAAACACAAAGGGAAACAACTACCAGTAAACAAAACTATAACTAAACACTAATTAACCAAAATAGCTCACTATACTAGTTCCACGAGAAGAAACAACACTTCGTTAACTAGCTTCCACAGAATGCAGCACGTTATCTGCCGAATGGCCCACTGGCTCCCGTGCTCTGGTCCGCTCCCAGCTTATATACCCCTATCCTGAGCAGGTGCACTCAATTTCCTGATTGCTTGAGTGCTGCAGGAGGAGGGACAAACAGTAGGCTGGGGAGAGAACACAGTTAGCCACACAAAAACACACTACGTCCGTAACACTCCCCCCCATAAGAGCAAACGGGTAGTTTGCAACATTAGAGCAACACTACTCTAATTGTCACATCACAGGGGAAGTTGCACACTCACTTCCCCACTGTCACATAAGGTGGCCTGTTACCTGTACATCTGGTACTGGTAAAAATGTACGAATCGGTAACCTGCTATCAGACCACCTTACCGTCAGAAGAGTTAAAGATGCCTCCACGAGCCGCTGGAACACCACGTTCAAGCTGGCTAAATGGTCGGCCCAGGTGTCAGTACACCACCACATCATCAAAATACACATCACAGTTAGCAAGAACTGATTACCAGACTTCGACTTGGGCAGCATCAACACTCCGTCATCCAGACGGAATGACTGTTTCCTACTGTCCTTACAATCATTTCCCTTGACTGCGGCGAAACACTTGGATAGGGAAGAATCCCTTTTCTGAGCACTTATCAGTGCCTCAGAAGCACTAACAAACTCTCCCACCGCTTCACGCTCCTTCAATGCGCCATCCACCAACCCGTCATCAGGTGACAACACTTCCTCAGACAAAACAGAAGAAAATAAGGAGTCTGACAATTCTACCTCTTGAGCCTGTTTTTTAGCTTGGGCCCTAGTCAAAACACTAACCTTAAACACATCCGGATGATGGCTAACCAGGTCATCAGGGTCAGATTCAGTAATGGGAACACTAACAACCTCAGGAGTAGGGTAGACCTTCCCTCCCGCTATGTCGTTTCCCATTATGAAGTCAACGCCTTCGACAGGAAAACTGGGGCGGACAGCAACTGGGAAGAAACCTGTAATCAAATCCGATTTCACATGGACGTAATGAAGAGGCGCGGGTACAAAACCCATCCCAATACCTCTTACTATAGTGCTTGTATTACAGGCAGAGGTATCATTCACGGGCAGGATACTAGAAAGAATGAATGACTGAGAGCCACCAGTGTCTCGCAACACTGTGACTGAACGTTGGTCATTCACCTTTCCAGTGAGAGACACAGATCCGGTGAAGATGAAAGGCTTAAAGCACTCATCAGGTAGGCTTTTATCTACGGGGCGGCTACCGGTGGGCACTGTTTTAATCAAACCCATACCCTTCGTCGGTTTGAAAACTACCCCTGCTGGTTTTGGACCTGGCACCTGCCGCTTACGTTTCAGAGCTATGCAATTGGCGATAAGGTGACCAGTCTTGTGGCAGAAGAAACACTGTCTCTCAGCCACAGGACATGACAAGGGCGCTCTGGGCTGGGGGATACGTGCATCCCCAGACCTCTGCGAAAAACCACGATTGAAGGAATGATCTGGTTTATTAAAAACACTCTTGTGCATGAGAGCGAACTCTTCCGCCAGCGTAGCAGCCTGCTGTAATGTAGCTACCTTCTGCTCATTCAGATAGATCACTGTACGCTCAGTCACACAGTTTTTAAACTCCTCCACCAGCATCAGCTCACGCAGTAAAGCATAGTCCTTTGCCTTACATGATGCACACCATCGGTCAAAGAGGATCTCTTTCTCCCTAGCGAAGTCGATGTAATTCTGAGTCGTCGTCTTTCTAAGACTTCGAAAACGCTGTCTGTAAGCCTCTGGTACTAGCTCATACGCCCGAAGAATAGCGCTTTTTACTTTCTCATATACTAAACTATCTTCAGTAGAGAGAGAAGTACACGCTTCCTGAGCCTTACCAGTTAACTTACACTGCAGAAGTATAGCCCACACATCCTTTGGCCAATGCAAAGCGACAGCAATGCGCTCGAATGCACTAAAGTAGGACTCAATCTCAGTCTCTCGAAAAATAGGGACCATTGAAACATTCTTTCGTACATCAAAGGCATTATCAGAACCTGACGGTGACCGTCCGCCAGAGCTAGAGGCCATCGCCGATGTCCTAGCGTCGACTTCACTCCTCTGCAACTCTAACTGACGCATCCTGATAGCCGTGTCTGCCTCCAATTTTTTCAACTCAAACTCCTTCCTTGTCTCTGACTCTGTCTTTCTCAACTCTGACTCTATCTCCAACTTTTTCAACTCTAGTTGAAACTCTCTCTCCTCCTTTCTTTCCTGCCTCTCCTGCTGAAGACGAGCTAAACGCATCTTCAATCGGGCACCTCCCACAGAACCAGAAGTTGTCTCTAGAGAGTGGCTCAAACCGTGGCATCGTGTACGGTTTTACCTCTTCCTCACTACCCTCTCCACCTGGAGTAAAACCACCAGGCTGTGGCTCAATCATTCCTTCCTGACTCTCACCCGGGGATACCGCTGCAGTAGCCCCGGCCACCACACCAGGAGACTCCTCCAAAACCTGTGAGGCAAGAATTCCCTTTTCTACCAGTCCTCTTAAAAGGACAGCCTTCAGATTTTCTTTTATAAGCGACCGTGAAACAGAAATACCGTAATAATCGGCAATCAAACACAAATCATCCTTCCTACAGCCATCAACCTGACTTAAAGTAGGATGTGCCACAAACTCCTCTAAGCTAAACACTGCCATTTTACCAGAAGGCAAACCACAGTGACTGCAGTCCGAAGCTAATCACGTAGTAGGTTAGGCTAAGCTACAAACAAATAGTTCTACCACACCCACGTACTGATTTAGCCACCTTAAGTCCTCTTTCACTGGTGAAGAGTGTGATAAGCGTCAATGCCAGGTGCCACACACACGCGAATACCACGCTCAGCCTTACAG
The DNA here is from genome assembly GCA_026745465.1 of Lota lota. Taxonomy (NCBI): domain Eukaryota; kingdom Metazoa; phylum Chordata; class Actinopteri; order Gadiformes; family Lotidae; genus Lota; species Lota lota. Next base: position 3,683,764 of record JACYXH010000690.1, on the reverse strand, counting down.
AAAACTACTTCCTCAATTCCTATACCTAACACCAAAGCTATATCTATCTATCTATCTTCTGGAGCTTGCCGGGCTCGAGGCGACTTTAAAGGCTAAACTTCAGCGGCCGGAGCCCTGAAACGCCTACCTCCGTCGGGGAAACTAGTCCCCGCCCAGGATTCACTCCGAAAACAAGAAAGGTAAAACAACAAATGAGTGCCCGAAGGAAAGACTAATACAGTCCAGCTGGACACTCCCCTATCTAACTGAGGAAGCAGATTAACCGTTTAGCAAAGGCTGAACACATGGCCACCCAGACAATGATACTCACCACGCTAGCCACCAGAGCCGTCTATCAAAGCTTCTCCTTGTCGATCCCGGATGAGCCCCCACTTGTTACGACCCCAATTGATATCTAGGGGTATCTTTGGGGAGTAACAATGAATATTTTTCCGGGGGACAAGGAGGAGTCTCAGACAGAGGTAAAGGTTAACAAAAAGGTTTATTAAAGTAACGAAAGACCACTTTCCCAAAAGGGGAAAACACAAAGGGAAACAACTACCAGTAAACAAAACTATAACTAAACACTAATTAACCAAAATAGCTCACTATACTAGTTCCACGAGAAGAAACAACACTTCGTTAACTAGCTTCCACAGAATGCAGCACATTATCTGCCGAATGGCCCACTGGCTCCCGTGCTCTGGTCCGCTCCCAGCTTATATACCCCTATCCTGAGCAGGTGCACTCAATTTCCTGATTGCTTGAGTGCTGCAGGAGGAGGGACAAACAGTAGGCTGGGGAGAGAACACAGTTAGCCACACAAAAACACACTACGTCCGTAACACTGTGCTACAACCGACGCTCCAAGCGGATACAGGACAGGCGAGGCAGCTATCATGCACACATGAACACGTCCTTAAAAGCAATTATATCTCGGGGCTTAGTACTGATTGGACCTATCACTTTCTAACAGGCTTTTTATTGGCTTTAGGCCAGACTGATCGGCAGAGAGAAACAGAATGTGAATTCTGGATGTCCTCACAGGGACAGAAGCTATCACGGAAGCCCATGGCGTTGGTGGATGTGGAGGTGGAGGTGGGGGTGGGGGTGGAGGTACTCCACTGCTGAGACACAGCAACCCACACAGATTCAACAAGACCCTTTGTACAGAAAGCACCTCAGCAGGATTACCACAGATGCCATTTGTTAAAATAAACGAGGGATCTGTTCCCTTTTAGTCACGCCAGTGCACCAGCAGAGACAAACCTATTGGGATGACATCGTCTACGCAGGTACTCTGGGTACAGTGAACCACACCCGTGTTAATGCTGTTATGAAGACAGCGATTAAACGGCTCCATGGAGATACTAAGATGCAAATAGTGAGCAGAAAGGACTGGTACACAATGATGGACAATAAAACAAGAGTGCGATAAACTTAATATCAAAATAGGACTGAGAGTGAGAGAGAGAGAGAGAGAAGGAGAGAGAGAGAAGGAGAGGGAGAGAGAGAGAGAGAGAGAGAGAGAGAGAGAGAGAGAGAGAGAGAGAGAGAGAGAGGGAGAGAGAGAGAGAGAGAGAGATAGCAACAGGTAAAGTCGTGACTGAATAATACAAAGAGTCCCACAGCCTCAGGAAACATGGCGGAGAGCATGAGTGGGTTGAATATAAAACAGGACGCCAAGAGAGGAAGTGGAGGGCCGCTGACATCCTGCTGACACCACCAGCAGGTGTATATATTTCCACCAATCACCTGCTTTACTGTCCACATCCATACTAATAAATGTGAAATGACTTGCACCTCAATGGCAACAACAGGCAGTTAAAGCAACAACTTAATTTAATCTCAAAGGCTGTGTGTATGTGCATATGCTGCATGCCAGTGTGTGTGTGTGTGTGTGTGTGTGTGTGTGTGTGTGTGTGTTCATGGGTGTGTGAATCCAAATCCAATTATCTATTCTCTAACACACTAAAGGCGTTTGTGGTGACTTCTGTTCACCACAAACACACACCCACACCCACACCCACAAGCACACACACACCCACACCCACACCCACAAGCACACACACACACACCCACACACACACACACACACACACACAGTCAGCCCAGAGGCAACGTGAACCAGGCGCATTTCGTCAGGAGATCATGTGGCCACGTGCTTGTCGTGATGCTCACTGTTCACCAGGAGCTGCTCACAACGTAGCCACAACTGTGGTCCATTCTCTGGCCTCCTTGTCTCATGACGCGCAGAGCTTCACGTTGCACTGCCTTTGGAGCCCTTTCTATGGGAGGCACCGTCTGGAGGGACAGAGCTTTGTGAAGAGAGAGCACGCATAGAGAGAACAGAACAAGAGCGCTCCTCTAGCAATCGTTACTTGATCATCGCAAGGTGGTGTTGAGAAGGTGGTGTTGAGAAGGAGGTGTTGAGAAGGTGGTGTTGAGAAGATGGTGTTGAGAAGGTGGTGTTGAGAAGGAGGTGTTGAGAAGGTGGTGTTGAGAAGATGGTGTTGAGAAGGTGGTGTTGAGAAAGTGGTGTTGAGAAGGTGGTGTTGAGAAGGAGGTGTTGAGAAGGAGGTGTTGAGAAGGTGAGGTGTTGAGAAAGTGGTGTTGAGAGGGAGTGGTTGAGAAGGTGGTGTTGAGAAGGTGGTGTTGAGAAGGTGGTGTTGAGAAGGTGGTGTTGAGAAGATGGTGTTGAGAAGGTGGTGTTGAGAAGGTGGTGTTGAGAAGGAGGTGTTGAGAAGGTGGTGTTGAGAAGGAGGTGTTGAGAAGGTGAGGTGTTGAGAAAGTGGTGTTGAGAAGAAGTGGTTGAGAAGGTGGTGTTGAGAAGGTGGTGTTGAGAAGATGGTGTTGAGAAGGAGGTGTTGAGAAGGTGGTGTTGAGAAGGTGGTGTTGAGAAGGAGGTGTTGAGAAGGAGGTGTTGAGAAGGAGGTGTTGAGAAGATGTTGTTGAGAAGGTGGTGTTGAGAAGGTGGTGTTGAGAAGATGGTGTTGAGAAGGTGGTGTTGAGAAGGTGGTGTTGAGAAGGAGGTGTTGAGAAGGTGGTGTTGAGAAGGAGGTGTTGAGAAGGTGAGGTGTTGAGAAAGTGGTGTTGAGAAGGAGTGGTTGAGAAGGTGGTGTTGAGAAGGTGGTGTTGAGAAGATGGTGTTGAGAAGGAGGTGTTGAGAAGGTGGTGTTGAGAAGGTGGTGTTGAGAAGGAGGTGTTGAGAAGGAGGTGTTGAGAAGGAGGTGTTGAGAAGATGGTGTTGAGAAGGTGGTGTTGAGAAGATGGTGTTGAGAAGGAGGTGTTGAGAAGGTGGTGTTGAGAAGGTGGTGTTGAGAAGGAGTGGTTGAGAAGGTGGTGTTGAGAAGGTGGTGTTGAGAAGATGGTGTTGAGAAGGTGAGGTGTTGAGAAAGTGGTGTTGAGAGGGAGTGGTTGAGAAGGTGGTGTTGAGAAGGTGGTGTTGAGAAGGTGGTGTTGAGAAAGTGGTATTGAGAAGGAGTGGTTGAGAAGGTGGTGTTGAGAAGGTGGTATTGAGAAGATGGTGTTGAGAAGGAGGTGTTGAGAAGGTGGTGTTGAGAAGGTGGTGTTGAGAAGGAGTGGTTGAGAAGGTGGTGTTGAGAAGGTGGTGTTGAGAAGATGGTGTTGAGAAGGAGGTGTTGAGAAGGTGGTGTTGAGAAGGTGGTGTTGAGAAGGTGGTGTTGAGAAGATGGTGTTGAGAAGGTGGTGTTGAGAAGGTGGTGTTGAGAAGGAGGTGTTGAGAAGGAGGTGTTAAGAAGGTGAGGTGTTGAGAAAGAGGTGTTGAGAAGGAGGTGTTGAGAAGGAGGTGTTGAGAAGATGGTGTTGAGAAGGTGGTGTTGAGAAGGTGGTGTTGAGAAGATGGTGTTGAGAAGGTGGTGTTGAGAAGGTGGTGTTGAGAAGGAGGTGTTGAGAAGGTGGTGTTGAGAAGGTGGTGTTGAGAAGATGGTGTTGAGAAGGTGGTGTCGAGAAGGTGGTGTTGAGAAGGAGGTGTTGAGAAGGTGAGGTGTTGAGAAAGTGGTGTTGAGAAGGAGTGGTTGAGAAGGTGGTGTTTAGAAGGTGGTGTTGAGAAGGAGGTGTTGAGAAGGTGGTGTTGAGAAGGTGGTGTTGAGAAGGAGGTGTTGAGAAGGAGGTGTTGAGAAGGAGGTGTTGAGAAGATGGTGTTGAGAAGGTGGTGTTGAGAAGGTGGTGTTGAGAAGGTGGTGTTGAGAAGGTGAACAGTTGTTCTGGTCCTCTGCTGGTATCTCCTACAGATAACCTGAATCTAAAACATAAAAGATCCAGTCTCCCACAGGGGCTGTATCTTTGTACAACCTTTTTTAAATTCATATCTTATTTATGTTTGAACGGCAATAATGTAGCTGTAATCCACTCATGCAATCATTTATTGAAGATTTAGTCTGGCTATCTGGGGGTGGCGGTGGTGGTGGTGGTGGTGTAATCGGTTTGTCCACGGTCCAAGTGACATCCATCATCATGCCAAAGTATAATACAAGGGAGTCCACCCTTCCCTGACTGGAAACACAAACACAAACTGGCTAAAATGAATCAATAGAACACAATAGAACTGTTTTAGGGGTACATATTAGGAATAGGGCCATAGAACTTCAGAGGCCCTGTTGGTTAACACGTTTTCCTTAAGGCTTGATCACTTGAGCTTTGAACTCGAGCAGCAGGTTTACTTAAACCAGAAATCGTGTTCTTGTGTTTTAAATGCATTAGCATGTCTTCCATGATCTTCAACACAGTCAACTAGGCCATGTTGCCACTGCTACTAAAAGGATGCCTTCATTTGAAAAGCAGGTGTAAAAGCCCCGTGTGGACGTGTGGAGGTCCGTCTGGGCAGCAGTCCATGGCTCTGCCCGGAGACCTAAGCTTCACTTCTCATTATAACGCTCTTACTCAACCACACATACTCGTTTTCTTATTATTATCTCGTAAGACCTCCATTTGAAGACTCCTGCTCAGTGCTGAGTGTACCAGCCTGTGTGGAGGGCTGTTTGACTGAGCAGGCTCAGCCAGGGGAAGCTGCAGACACATTCTTTGGGCTGTTAGGCTGAGATTAATTCAAGGGTTGCTCATAATCATGGTGATTAAAAAATATATATTTTACTGATATTGGCTGACATTTTAATTTGGAATGTTGTGCAGATTAGTTCATGCAAATTCAAGCTATTGCGGTAATTGAAGTGATTTCCATTCAACCTTTTTTTTTTGCTAACTACCCCAAATGACCCATATTTAGTAGAAACTCTTGCTCAGATGGATTTCTCTTCCGGTTGGTTTCAAGCGTTACCAGGACGGACAGTGTTGTGTGCAGGATTTGTATGAAATTGCAAACGTTGATATACACTCTCTAGAAAGGTTGATATACGCTCTCTAGAAAGGTTGATATACGCTCTCTAGAAAGGTTGATATACGCTCTCTAGAAAGGTTGATATACACTCTCTAGAAAGGTTAATATACACTCTCTAGAAACTTTGATATACACTCTCTAGAAACGTTGCTATAGACTCTCTAGAAAGGTTGATATACACTCTCTAGAAAGGTTGATATACACTCTCTAGAAAGGTTGATATACACTCTCTAGAAAGGTTGATATACACTCTCTAGAAAGGTTGATATACACTCTCTAGAAACGTTGATACACACTCTCTAGAAAGGTTGATATACACTCTAGAAACGTTGCTATACACTCTCTAGAAAGGTTGATATACAGCTCTCTAGAAACGTTGCTATACACTCTCTAGAAAGGTTGATATACACTCTCTAGAAAGGTTGATATACACTCTCTAGAAAGGTTGATATACACTCTCTAGAAAGGTTGATATACACTCTCTAGAAAGGTTGATATACACTCTCTAGAAAGGTTAATATACACTCTCTAGAAAGGTTGATATACACTCTCTAGAAAGGTTGATATACACTTTCTAGAAACGTTGATATACACTCTCTAGAAACGTTGATATCGAACGTATTTTTGGTTCAGAAACGTTGAGATTCAACGTAGCCGTGGTTTGCAGAAACGTTCCAATAGCTACCTTTCCTTTCTGTGACTGGGTTGTTGTTGTGTGTGTGTGTGTGTGTGTGTGTGTGGGGTGTGTGTGTGTGTGTGTGTGCGTATGTGTGTTTGGGTGTGTGTGTGTGGGGTGTGTGTGTGTGTGTGGGTGTGTGTGTTGGTGTGTGTGTGTGTGTGTTTGGGTGTTTGTGTGTGTGTGTGTGTGTGTGTGTGTGGGTGTGGGTGTGTGTTGGTGTGTGTGTGTGGGGGGCAGTGTGTGTGTGTGT
>JACYXH010000690.1:3652500-3675000 GCA_026745465.1 Lota lota | reverse complement strand
TGTGTACGCGTGCGTGTGTGTACGTGCTCGCGTGTGTGAACCGCTTTGGGGCAAATGAATACGTCCCATGTGAACGTGTGCATTGAGCGTAGCGTCACTATGACCGAGCACTGTTGATAATGGCAAAACAAAAGAATAGAATATACTCTTGTTTGAGAAGACGTGCTCAAACTTGAAGTTGGATGACTTTTTAAGTTGAGTTGAGTTCAAGTTGAAATCTCTGTGGAGTATGAGGTGATGCATCGCCTAGCAACTTAAAACGCCATTTTCCACTTAGTGGGGGCCTGTAACACTCAAAATCCATCCCATTATGAGAACATTAAAGCTGTCTGCTGTCTCCTGTGTAGGACTTAGGGCCTGGGATAAGCTATCTGCCAGAGAAACCTGCAAACATCCTGTTTCTCTCTCTCTGCCTCTCTCTCTCTCTCACACACACACACACATGCACACACACACACACACACACACACACACACACACACACACACACACACACACACACACACACACACACACAGACACACACACACACACACAGACACACACACACAGACACACACACTCCTCAGCTCATCATCTGCCTAATTAGTTTGTATATATTATTCAGCACACCTGCAGATGAGGTGTGAGCAGTGAGTGAACAACAGAGGACAGGAGAAAAGGGAGGATGAGAGTAGGAAGAGAGGAGAGTTCTCCACAGTGTGTGGAAGGAGGCTGCTACCCACAGCAGGTATCGTTCCCATTCCGTCTCACTGTCTCCAGGTGGTGATGTTCAGATTTGTGCTCTGTGGTGCTCCCTTTCCTCTCCTGTCGGCCACTTGAACACAAACATGTGTATGTCATATGTGAGTGTGTATGATCTATGCGATATGTCTGTGGTATATGTACAGTATGTGTACCTCATACACACTGTGTATGAGGTACTAAACTGGTACTGATACACAGTACCTCATACCTACTAACACATCTCTGAATCACAGTATTGGCTTTTTGGAAACTTGCAAGCGTGGCCGATTCTCAGCCCACTAATTAGTAGCCTAATACGGTTCCAGAACATGAAGAAGGCACTGGAACCAACCCCGCGGTATCCACTACTAATGCACTGGTCTGTAGCGGTGCCCTGGTTATTTAATCAAGGAACGTTGGTGGCTTTTGTCCACCACAGCAAGCTGACACCTTGTAGTCCACATGGTGAGGACTTTTAAGATCAAACTAGTCTTCATATGACCTGTAGCACCATATGTCATATGGTCTGCCACGTTGCTGCCTCACATAGTGACCCCTTTGGAAGAGTGAGGTAGAATGCAAATGTAACGTTTCACATATGCTACTTTCTGCATTCAGGTTTTTGATGACACGCTGTCAACCCTGAGCGTACGTCATTTATTTCCATTGTAGGCTACAGCACATAGACACGATTAGCAATAATAGCTAGCTAGTCGGGTAGATATCAGCAAACGCAATGTATTGACAGCAGACCATTTCATATGTTGCGGTCCCAGAAGGCTATAGGCGATGGTGTGAGACTCGGCAAGGCCATGTTTCACATGGGTGTCTATGGAGAAACGGAAGCCGGGTGTGTTGAGAATGAGCTTTCCTGGGTAGCGGGACGTCCTGCTGTGTTCTCTGTGTTAATCCACATCCACAGATTCTGAAATCAGCGAGGCAACATGAAACGCCAACACACACTGCTAGTGGCAATGTGTCATGCTGTGTATCAGGAACGTTTGTATATGTACCTATGTATGTATGCATCCATGTGTGTGTGTGTGTGTGTGTGTGTGAGAGTAGGTGTGTGTAAGTAGACGTGTGTAATCTGCAAACTGCCGATCTGCATGCATCTAGTCCTCTACCTCCACATCACTTGTATTTGACCAACAGAGCACGGGTCCCCAGGTTAGCATGTATGGTTGTTTGAGGTTAGCATGCATGGTTGTTTGAGGTTAGCATGCATGGTCGTTTGAGGTTAGCATGCATGGTTGTTTGAGGTTAGCATGCATGGTCGTTTGAGGTTAGCATTCATGGTTGTTTGAGGTTAGCATGCATGGTTGTTTGAGGTTAGCATGCATGGTTGTTTGAGGTTAGCATTCATGGTTGTTTGAGGTTAGCATGCATGGTTGTTTGAGGTTAGCATTCATGGTTGTTTGAGGTTAGCATGCATGGTTGTTTGAGGTTAGCATGCATGGTTGTTTGAGGTTAGCATGTGTGGTTGTTTGAGGTTAGCATGTATGGTTGTTTGAGGTTAGCATTCATGGTTGTTTGAGGTTAGCATGTATGGTTGTTTGAGATTAGCATGAATGGTTGTTTGAGGTTAGCATGCATAGTTGTTTGAGGTTAGCATGTATGGTTGTTTGAGGTTAGCATGTATGGTTGTTTGAGGTTAGCATGTATGGTTGTTTGAGGTTAGCATGTATGGTTGTTTGAGGTTAGCATTCATGGTTGTTTGAGGTTAGCATGTATGGTTGTTTGAGGTTAGCATGCATGGTTGTTTGAGGTTAGCATGTATGGTTGTTTGAGGTTAACATGTATGGTTGTTTGCGGTGACATGACATTCATTTTCTTCCGAAATGGTGGCGGTCATTTCAGTGTTAAAGATGGATTTAGGGTATGTGTTTTTAAGCGAGATATCACATTTTTGTATATTTTTATTTTACTTGTATGAATTATTTCACGGAACATACTTTGGGAACCACTGAGTTAATGAACAGGAGTGAGAATAGCAGTCAGCAATACAGATTTTATGCAGCAGTGGCACTAATTGGCTCTGTTGTAAATTACTTTCTTTGGATGAAAATCCAATCCCCATAAAACAATTTTCTTTAACTTTAACGTGACTAGTTTTTAACACCTTTTCAAGGCTAGTTTATTTATTTATTTAGGTATGCCATCTTTATTTATCACTCCCAGAAACCTAGTAAGCAGTGTGAACTAAATCAATTATTTAGAAATGTATCTTGTATCTAGAAATGTATATACCCTATCCTCTTCTTCATTCTGCATCCCACTCTGTACTCTGTACCTTTCAATAAAATCTGTAATAAAGTACAACACCCCTAATACAAATGATGACACAACCGTATGGCCAATGGAATCAAACCTCTATAAAGGAAAAACCGCGGTTCTTAATAGCAAACCGTAAAAAACAAAGAATTCCCACATTTCCTGGTAGTATATTGTTCTAAAATCCACATGTTCCATCTCCCCACACATGCGTGCACGCACACACCTGCGCAGGTACACACGCACACATTTATATTGGATCTTTCCTCTTTCCCTAGATCTTAAACCATCCACCCTCCCCACCACTATACCTCGCTCCCTCTCTCCCCCCTTCTGCGGCAGTGGCCGGCTCCACCCTCGGTGGCCGCGGGGCGTAGGGGCAGTAAACTCTGCTCCCACGCCCTCCCACCGCGCCACGTTACCAGGTGCGGACGCCAAGCCCCCCCCAGATTGATTCCACAAGGCCGTACCCCGTGGGTTTAGCGTTCAGGTCAAGAGCCCGCCCCTCCGAGAGAGGGAGGACAGCTCTAGCCAACGCTTGTATTGTCCAAGCAAACATAAAATGAAGCATGGGCTCCTCTTTTTTTTTATGAATGAACGCAAACTAACACAGCGGGATCATTTAAAACCTAGTTTTAGTACGACTATCCGCAGCATGTGTCCCACTTGGTGTAGAACTGTGTAGTCACTTCGTTTGCCTTACTTCGGTGCATTGCTTACTTTCCCTTTCTGTCCATGCTCTTGGCAACACGTCATTCTCTCACTTGGAAGGAACGTAAGGCGCCACCACGAACACGTTCTCTCTCTCTCGCCAACATGCGGGGAACGACATCTGGATGACGGAGTGTTGCCGTGGCAGCCGCGGCTCGCCCTGCTCTCCCTCTGACTCTCGCTCTCCTCCTCCGATACGCTTGCTCTGTGATGTTAGAGGCCGGATCCGGCCGGGGCACAGGCGCTGCCAATCACGCTGTCCACGGTAACCGTTGTCAGGGACACGCACTTCATCCTGGGGCCTGAGGAGAGGGAGATAGAAGGAGGCAGCAGACCACACACACACACACACACGCACACACACACGCACGCACGCACACACACACACACGCACACACACACGCACACACACACACACACACACACACACACACACACACACACACACACACACACACACACACACACACACATACACACCATAAGCTCAGCATGTTCTTACTGCCCTACTACAGTATCTGTCAAATTGTCACATATGGATACCAACACACACACACACACACACACACACACACACACGCACACACAGAGCTTGCAATTAGGCTGTACTTTCAATACATTTCATGCACATCTTTCAACCTCTAAAAAACAACATACGTAAAGATTATGAATATAAATGGAGCCACATTATTTGTACATAAGCTAGCACCATGAGCATACCTGCCTAGCAGCACTGCTGTTTTCTAATGAAGCTAAGCCGGGCTGGCCCTGGTCCATCATCGGAGTGAAGACCAGTTGGCGCTGGTAGATGTGTCAGAGGGCCAATAGGGGGTGCTAATCCCTCTGACCTGTATAACCGTCACAATATCGGAGTATTATGGTCCGGCAATAAAGGAGAAGAAAAAAAAATGAGGGTCCTAGGACTGCGGTCCTGAAACTGCAGCCCCTTGCAGGAACTTGCTATTGCTGCAATTTACTCTGTCCTGTGGAAGAGCAGGGTCTTTGAATGAGATGTCAAATCTTGATCCTGCCTCACTCCTTTCTCTGAAGATCCCACGGCACTCATCACAAGAGTAGGGGTTGCTAAACCTAGTGATTTGGCCAAATTCCCAACCTGGCTCTTGCTACCAACTGGACCACCTAATCATCCCCTGCTCTTTAATTGGATTGTTCCATCCGCTCCTCACCTCTGTGTGTGTGTGTGTGTGTGTGTGTGTGTGTGTGTGTGTGTGTGTGTGTGTGTTTGTGCGTGTGTGTGTGCTCTAAGCGTTCTGGTGCAATTCTGGCTGCCATGCATCACCCAAGTGGGTGCTACACACTGGTGAAGGATGAGGCGTTATTACTGCTGGGGTCTCTTAATACAGCCCAGAAACACAAGACAAGCAACTGCTGAAGGCCTCTGGCTGCTCGCTCTGCTTAGGACTCTGCCCACTGTGAACAGTAGAGCTCATGAGCTGTTGTACTGTCGGCTGCACTTTCTGCTTGTTGCAGACATTTTCTTCTTTTTGAGGCCATGCATTGGATTGCTTCAGACATTTTTTTTTTGGGGTGTACTTCTGGCCCTGTTTAGGGCCAGTGAAATATCAAGTTTCTAGTTTTTACAATCATTTTGAATTTCCATTGTATTCCAGATTCAAAAACGTAAATCTGTTGACTCAAACGTTGGCACAACGCGCTCACAGCCCTCTCGGCCTGTTTACACCTAGAGGGAGATTACAAGACAGATATACCGGTTTCAGATTAGTACCCCATCCAGGGTTACCTCAGCCTGCGAGAGTGGACGGAGACGCAGCGACCGTACCAGTTTACTTTGGTTTGGATAATGCAGCAAAATCCTGTTTAATAATAAGATGCAAGGTCTGGGACAGCATGGCTGCATTTCAGACACATTTACATATGACACCCACTTGCTTTCTATTGGTTGATGACGGATGATGATGTCTGGGCACATCACTTGGCAGCGTACACCACCTCTGAAGATGATTTTAGAACGATTGTTTATATCTGTAGTACAACCGGTCCCGCCTGTTTAGACAGAGAAAACGTCTCTCTTTGCATTGCGATATCCACCGTTTTCAATTCACAATTTGAAGAGATTCAAAATGAGCCACTTGAGTGGTTGGTGGACGTGCGCTCATTGGTTTGGTGGCGGAGGCCGGAGCAAAGTCAGCAGCTAGACGCTCCTTGGCAGTCCGGTTGGACTTGAGGCGCTGCCCTGTTTAACAACACAATTCCTCAGGGGGTGAATTATGTGCACCAAGAGGATCTCATCAAGAGATGGGTCTTGTCTTCAAACAGTATATCTGTGCTCGTCACTTGCTTCTCTCCCTCCATTATTTCTCTCTCTCTCTCTCTCTCCTGAATACAGCATCTGGATTTGTCATTTAAAACGAAAACAATGAAAGTTAAAGGTAGACATTTACCATAGATAGTTCCGATCTGTTCCGAACTTTCAACTTTTTTTCAAATCTTACTTTTGCCCAGGAGGAAGGCCTGGGCAATATATCAAACAACTAGGGATCCAGCTGATCGGGAAGCTTACAAACATTTATGAAATTTCTGTAAGACACAAACTAAGATTGCTAAGTCCAACTATTATAGAAGTATGATTTTTGTAAACCGAAACAATTTTGGAACAGGATGAAACATATCCTTAGTCCCAGTGAAAGCTCTGTTGCCCAGATCTGTATTAACGATGAAGCTGTTCATGACCCTGCCATTATCTCGAAAGCTTTCAATGATAATGTTTCCTCTGTTGGTAGTTCTTACTCTTTTGCATCACCTTACTTAAATCATCATATTAGCAAGTCAACTACCATATTGATCACAGTACATTAATGATCTCAATATTTTATCCCCATTTCAGTCTGGTTTTCGTTCTAATTTTTCTACTACTACTGCCCTTGCAAAACTTACCAATGACGTATGGTCATCCTTTGACAAAGGTACATTTACAAGTGCTATTTTTATTGATTGAACCAAGGCTTTGGATTTAGTTGATCATTATCTTCTTGTTTGAGAATGTTTAAAGACATTTGGAGACGTGCTTTCAAGTTTAAAGCACCATCAGACTGGAATCATTTGACTAATTTATTCAGATTGATTACTTCTTTTCATGACTTCAAGACTTCTTTTCTTGTTCACCTTCAATCTACTTGTTCTTATTTTTGATTGTATTTACCTTTCACTTTTAGCCTTATTATTTGGTCTGTTCATTTATTTTATTTCTCATACATTTATTGTATAGATGACATTTGTAACATGTAGTAGTTTAGTATGGTCTGGGATGGTGGGAGAGCCCTTATGTCTATGACCTTGTTGATGTTACTATGCTGATTGTTTTATGTCGTGTAAATGTCTGTTAACTTCCACGTTTTGTGCCTTTGGACCCCCTTGAAAACGAGATGCTGCATCTCGAGGGATTCATCCCCTAATTCAATAAAAATGTATAAAATGGTCCAAGAAGGGTCAATCGTCCAAGTGTCACATTTTATTCTATAACAGATGAAAAGGAGGAAACTGTGAATAAATTAAGAAGTTTCCTTCTCACCCCTTTTTCACCCAATCTGTCTCCAGGAAGAACTGAACAAGACGTAACCGCAACACATACTGGATCTGTGTGTGTGTGTGTGTGTGTCTGTGTTTGCGTGTGTGTGTGTATGTGTTTGTGTGTGTTTGCGTGCCTGTTAGCGTTCCGGTGCAATCTGGCTGCCATACAAGCGGGGGGGGGGGGGGGGGGGGGGGGGCATGACAAGCCAGAAACAAACTGATTTTTGAAATGCTACCGTCACGCAGGATAAGACTGCAAAAAGAAAACTCTTTCCCAGTGGGGGAAAACCGTGGGATGAACCCGGATCTCTGTGGACCTTCCCATCCACTCACTCCCCCCATGCTATCCCACTATGTCACCCGCCATTAAGGTCCTATTCTGGACCAGAATAAAACCCGAATATACATTTCTACATGCTCAGTACTCAAGAGGCAGCCCGGCTTTGCTATGGGCGACTTCAATCAGTGTAAGCCTGGAGAGTGGCTTTGTAACTTTGATCAATGTCACTGGTCCTTCTAGGCGCATGCAATGTTTGGAGCTTTGTTTTGGTTCCATTAAGGCAGCTTACAAATCTTTGCTCAGAGCTCCTCCTGGCCTGTCTGACCTCAGTGTTTGTTTGGCTTCCATCTACCTGTCCTGCAGAGAGCGCGTTCCGGTCTGGTCAGGCGAGTCTGTTCTGTGTCTCCAGGATTCTTTCAGTTGCACATACTGGGATTTAGTTTAAAAAAAAAGTGGGCTCTGATTTGGATGAATCTACTTAGGTTGTCTCTGCATAAATCAACTTTTGTGAAGATTTAGTAATCCCCAAGAAATCTATTTCAATTTTTCATAATAACAAACCTTGGTAGTCCAAATCTGTTAAAAACATAATTACTCAGAGTTTTAACCAGGGGTTAGCTGATGCTCGCTGCAGAAGCAAGGTGAGAAGGAACTTAAACTTAACTTACATTTAAGGACAAAACCCTGCTGAGTACTGTGTCCCATTTTCATTGGTGGCAAGACTGTGAACTTACTAAAGACCTAAAACAATTTTGATAACCCTTTTAATACCTATGACTTTAGCAAGGAATGGTGTGTGTAGAAATGCTTGCCCAGATTAGAGTGAGAGTTGGTGGGGACAAGGGTTCCGGTCGAAAAGTCTTTTTTGCTTAGGAAGGTTCCTGAGTGAACTGACCCAGAAGTATCTAAGTGGCAGCCATGATAAGAGCTGTTTGAATTCTCTAAATGCTAAAGAAAGGTGCTTCGATGCGTCCTTTCTTATCTCCTTCAGCATGGACCATCCTTTACGAAAGAAAAGGAGATAATGCCGTCCCAATGCCGTAGGCAGGAGGGTGAGCATGAGCAACCATTCTCAATGTGACAACCGTTTTGTTTCACTTTTGTGAATGGTAGCTCTTTATTTCAATTCCATCAAAGTATCTAAGATAAACCTTCAGTAGTTCCCTGACCACATGACGTTTTCCGTTAAGGAAATGTGGTTAGGAAAGGACATGAAACGTAACGTACATATTCAACCGGGGCCAAGGTCTTTCAACTCTTCAGGGGAGTGAAAGAAAGGAAAAGTCCCGGTCCAGAAAACACTGGCGGTCGACATCATGGGAACTGTACAGAAATGTTTGGTAAACAAATTAGTGTCAGGGCAGAAATATCATCAAGTTTGCGGATGATTCCGTCATTGTCCCTGCTAAGTTATGATGAATTAAACATGGTTCAGCGGTGGAAGAATTTAGCGACTGGTGCAGACGCTCCTTCTTGGATGAAATGTGTCTAAATCAGGAGAAATTATAGTTTACTTTAGGATGAAGCCCCCCCATTCATCCTGCTGTTATCTGGGGCCAGGTTGTTAAACAGTACAAGTATCTGGGGACAATAATTGATGATAAGTGAACAGTTTAACCAAATACTGTTTTTGCAAAGGCCCATCATCTACTTCTATCTGAGGCTCAGAAGATTTAATGTTGACACCACTTTTATGAGAATGTTTTCCTCTTGTTTTATTGAGTTTGTTTTAACTTATTATATTTGCTGGTTTGGGTCACTTACCTTGAAAAACACGGGACAGTTTAGAAGGAATTGTTGGATTGTGCAGTAACATTGAAGGCACAAATTGAAATGCCCTCTACCAAAAGCCTGAAGTCAGAGCAATACAAAAGGCCCGGTCAATCCTTGCTGACCCTAGCCACCCCTTGTTCAGTGAGTTTGCTTGCTTCCACCTGCTCACAGAGATAATCTGACAAAATGCAGGACAAACAGATTCAGGAACACATTTGTGCCTGCTGCTATTGACCTTTTGAATAACATCATGTAATTCTATGGTTTTTGTGTAAATTGTTTGCGTGTTGATTGGAGTCTGTTGATTGTTGACGTATTACACCCTCTGGGATGAAAAGGATGACCTCACCTTACATTGGGACTGCCTTCTCCATCCTGCTGATGACAGCCATGCATCCTGTAGCCCGTATGGGTTCAAACTACGGCATTAGCATAGTAGTAAGAAAACCCCCTAGACAACGCTGTGCGTCATTTGTAGCGTAGCCGTGAATCTGAATGACTGTTTATGGCTAGTAGCCTAGTTTAGCTTATAGGTTGTTAAATGAACAGAATTGAAGACTGTGAAAATAGCTTGGCTACACTCTTTTTTAATTTATTTTTACCCAAAGCATGTGGAGCTCAAATGCTGCCTCATATTTGTAGTGCGGCTGTATTTTGTTGCCGCTTCAAATAGGACTCATGTCTATTTTGGACATGAAAATTAAAAATATATATTTTGGGACTGTCCCAACACAGCGTCGACTTTTGGTGTTGTGTTGCAGTAATGATATGGAACAAATAATGACATTTATAATTTGTTCCATTGATGATGGATACTTCCATCTGACCACTAGGGGCAGTAGTGCCATTGCTGGGTACAGTAACCAACCGCGCTCTACCCTGAGGTAGTCATCTGACCACTAGGGGCAGTAGTGCCATTGCTGGGTACAGTAAACAACCGCGCTCTACCCTGAGGTAGCCATCTGACCACTAGGGGCAGTAGTGCCATTGCTGGGTACAGTAACATACCGCGCTCTACCCTGAGGTAGCCATCTGACCAGTAGGGGCAGTAGTGCCATTGTTGGGTACATTAACCTGCTCTACCCTGAGGTAGCCATCTGACCACTAGGGGCAGTAGTGCCATTGCTGGGTACAGTAACCTGCTCTACCCTGAGGTAGCCATCTGACCAGTAGGGGCAGTAGTGCCTTTGCTGGGTACAGTAACCTACCGCGCTCTACCCTGAGGTAGCCATCTGACCACGGGGCAGTAGTGCCATTGCTGGGTACAGTAACTCTCTACCCTGAGGTAGCCATCTGACCACTAGGGGCAGTAGTGCCATTGCTGGATACAGTAACTCTCTACCCTGAGGTAGCCAGTTGATATGGTATGGATATTGGTATGGTCGCTATGCATGAGAGACACGGTTTTCAGGTGCTCAATAAATGAGTCATGAGCAAAGTCTGTGGCAGTCCAGTTAATAGTTAATAGTTAATAGTTAATAGTTAGTATATCCAATATACTACAGTTACTTACAATTCTGATGTTGGACTACACAAGTCTTACCCCAGCGATTCTAACCTAGTATTTCTCATTCAGGTAAAATAATGCAATGTCCTGCCCCTCCTTCAACCTGATAGGTTTATTGTTCTCAAAGTTACATTGTCAAACGGCACCCTACAATGATACATTTTTGACAAGTACGAGTACCACTTTATACCGGCCATTAAGAATGATATTTTTTTTAAGAGTTACTAAGTAGTGGGGACAACATTATTGTTCAGACGCAACCCATATCATACATGAGTCAGACAAGAGAGTGTTAAAGGACATATGATTACATTACATTTAACAACAGTTCATAAGAACAACATTCAGCTGACCTGTGAAATCAGCTTTATCCATCCGTCCGTCGTGCAGAATGCTCTTACTGTTAGCTATAGCTAGCCTCCTTCATGAACATGTTAGCTATAGCTGGCCTCCTTCATGGACATGTTAGCTATAGCTGGCCTCCTTCATGGGCATGTTAGCTATAGCTGGCCTCCTTCATGGACATGTTAGCTATAGCTGGCCTCCTTCATGGACATGTTAGCTATACCTAGCCTCCTTCTTGGACATGTTAGCTAAAGCTAGCCTCCTTCATGGACATGTTAGCTATAGCTGGCCTCCTTCTTGGACATGTTAGTTATAGCTGGCCTCCTTCATGGACATGTTAGCTATAGCTGGCCTCCTTCATGGACATGTTAGCTATACCTAGCCTCCTTCATGGACATGTTAGCTAAAGCTAGCCTCCTTCATGGACATGTTAGCTATAGCTGGCCTCCTTCATGGACATGTTAGCTATAGCTGGCCTCCTTCATGGACATGTTAGCTATAGCTGGCCTCCTTCATGGACATGTTAGCTATACCTAGCCTCCTTCTTGGACATGTTAGCTAAAGCTAGCCTCCTTCATGGACATGTTAGCTATAGCTGGCCTCCTTCTTGGACATGTTAGCTAAAGCTAGCCTCCTTCTTGGACATGTTAGCTAAAGCTATTCTCCTTCTTGGACATGTTAGCTAAAGCTAGCCTCCTTCTTGGACATGTTAGCTAAAGCTGGCCTCCTTCTTGGACATGTTAGCTAAAGCTAGCCTCCTTCTTGGACATGTTAGCTAAAGCTAGCCTCCTTCTTGAAGAGGGGTCCAACAGCAGACCTCCCTCCTGAGGCCCCATAGTTCTGTGAGCCCATGGGGGTTGAGCATGTCTTCCCTTCTCATGCCCCGCTTCATCGCGTCACTTCATTTACTACGGTAAAGCCCCGAAAAAGGCTTGCACTGTTATTTTGTTCAAGAGTTCTAGGTTAAGAGTTTTGTATGAGCTTTACAATGAGCGATATTGCATATGAAATGTGCCGCATTGTACCACACATTGTGGCGTTACACTATAAGTGTCCGAGAAGCTCAAGCCTCTCTCAGACTTCGTAATCAACCACTGCCCACACGGATCTCCACTGAAGTTGGAGACACTGTTGACGTTCCTGTGTGCGGAAGCATTAGTGGACACATGTACGTGGAACACAATTGTCTCGAACCATTACCCTACCTACTGTGCTTCAAACGTATGCTTGGACCCCAACAATCATCGCCTGGAGCTCCACTGGAATCTGACCTTTTTTACATAACTGGAGTGACTAATATCAATGTAATGGATGTTTATGGAGCTGCAAAGCTTACACATCCCCTGTAGTCACTCAACCTCACTAATATATTATAGGAATACAAGTGTATGTTATTGTGCCTCAATAATTTAAATAAGTAATATGTATGTGTCTTAATGTGCAATAATACCTGCAAGAGAATATGCTGGCATCTTAGTGAATATTTGTAAGAAACGACGCAGGTTATATATGAAATATTATTATATTATCGATCATCTTGGCCATTGAGAAGAGATAAAGGGCATTTAACCAAAAGCAATGATACCAACGTGACCTTGAGGGAGCAGCTCATAATGCAGCTCATTAATAACTGGGAGGGGATTCAGAAACTGTTTCCATTGTTTACACCATGTCTTGTCTCAACACTGTGAATGTGCGTGCGTGTTGTGTGTATGTGTGTGTACACGCCCACCAGTTGTGTTGCCCAGCTGTTGTGTGTGTGTGCCCACCTTGTATCCTGCAAGCCTTTTTCCACATTTTGCACAAAGAGCAGCATATTAAACCACCTCACATATAATGGATGCAATGAAACAAATATGGATAACTAACTTGTGCTGTTCTAGATCTAGACTGTCTCTATATGAGCTGTGCTGTTCTAGATCTAGACTGTCCCTATATGAGCTGTACCAAGCTGCTGTTCTAGATATAGACTGTCTCTAAATGAGCTGTACCAAGCTGCTGTTCTAGATATAGACTGTCCCTATATGAGCTGTACCAAGCTGCTGTTCTAGATCTAGACTGTCTCTTTATGAGCTGTGCTGTTCTAGATCTAGACTGTCCCTATATGAGCTTTACCAAGCTGCTGTTGTAGATCTAGACTGTCCCTATATGAGCTGTACCAAGCTGCTGTTCTAGATATAGACTGTCTCTAAATGAGCTGTACCAAGCTGCTGTTCTAGATATAGACTGTCCCTATATGAGCTGTACCAAGCTGCTGTTCTAGATCTAGACTGTCTCTATATGAGCTGTGCTGTTCTAGATCTAGACTGTCCCTATATGAGCTTTACCAAGCTGCTGTTGTAGATCTAGACTGTCCCTATATGAGCTGTACCAAGCTGCTGTTCTAGATCTAGACTGTCCCTATATGAGCTGTACCAAGCTGCTGTTCTAGATATAGACTGTCTCTATATGATCTGTACCAAGCTGCTGTTCTAGATCTAGACTGTCTCTATATGAGCTGTACCAAGCTGCTGTTCTAGATCTAGACTGTCTCTATATGACCTGTGCTGTTCTAGATCTAGACTGTCCCTATATGAGCTGTACCAAGCTGCTGTTCTAGATCTAGACTGTCCCTATATGAGCTGTACCAAGCTGCTGTTCTAGATCTAGACTGTCCCTATATGAGCTGTACCAAGCTGCTGTTCTAGATATAGACTGTCTTTATATGAGCTGTACCAAGCTGCTGTTCTAGATATAGACTGTCTTTATATGAGCTGTACCAAGCTGCTGTTCTAGATATAGACTGTCTCTATATGAGCTGTACCAAGCTGCTGTTCTAGATCTAGACTGTCTCTATATGAGCTGTACCAAGCTGCTGTTCTAGATCTAGACTGTCTCTATATGACCTGTGCTGTTCTAGATCTAGACTGTCCCTATATGAGCTGTACCAAGCTGCTGTTCTAGATCTAGACTGTCCCTATATGAGCTGTACCAAGCGGTGGAGGTAGTAGCCAGCATCTATAGCCATGGGTAACCTGGGTCACCTATGCTTGTGGCTCGGATCAAAGTGGTGGTGATTAGGAGCCTAGGATATGCTAGCCCCATGCGGTGAGAGAGAAGTGGTTGTTCTTCAGTTCAGAGAATTACTTGATCTATTAGAGGAGAGCCAAACCCTTACAGCACTTTGCATTGGTTTGCATTGGATGACTCCCTCTGCATTCATAAATTCTGATTGGCTGATAGGATTACCAGGTCACCTGCTGATTCAGCAATGTTAGACCACAGCGCAGTTAAATGCTTGATCCTGAAGGGTGTGTATTCTTGTTCAGCAACAGGACGCCTCTGACCTTTGATCAATGTGCTACAAATCTAACACTAACAACGAGGGTCAAATACAATTATTCACCAGATGTTTCCTTGACTAGGCAAAAACCATATGCTCAAAGCGCCACAGAAGAATATTGTAATTTCAGCTGATTAAGTCGATGAAAACACTTACTGCAGTGCTTCTTAAGGGAGAAACAAATCCAGACTGACAGTGTCTTTTGGAATCCTGAAATGAATGAAGCTGAATAATAAGAACTGTAATAAGAAGAGAGTGAGCTGTGTTCAGACGGTTAGAGGAAGAATGTGAGAAGACAATGTATGCTGATGCTTTTCCTTCACAGTAAACATCGTTTTCTTAACTGTTCTTGCTGTCGTTACTTGAAGATACTACGACATCAGAAATCCTTGTTGCCAATTTATGACATTCTGCTTCTGCCGTCTTTAAAGATTTTTCCAGATCCCTCCCAAAATGTTGCCCCCCCATATTTCGCACACTGTTTGGATTTGCAATATTGATAGTATGATTTGATCAGTGTTTGGTAGTTGATGATCCATTCATAAAATCATATACATAACATCATAACATCATTTGAAGGGGTTGGTATGAATGGAAAAACCAATGAGTCACTATAACGTAAGGAAGTAAATAAAGACTTGTGTTCTTTGTCTTCAATCATCTTGAGACATTTAGTATCGTACATTGCTGGCTCAGGTGGCTGCATTTTACACACATGTTCACATTTCGCCAGTATTGAAATAAATGGAAAATGCTAATACATCACATTTTCACCCATTTTCCCCCAACACTGTTCTTTCTGCTTCTCACCGTCTGAGTCAGCGCATAACACAGGTATCAGCTCCCCTGCTGTATAATGTGTCACACATAGCTTCTGTGTTGGGATATTTAGTTCTTATAACAGGGTAATCAGCCCTATTACCTGCCCCATCTCATCTCAACAACACAGGAAATACAACTGTGATTCAAAAAGAAAGAAAAAAAGAATGAAATGTATCCTAGACACAACCTTCTGGCAGTCTGTTGCATTGCATTTCTCACACTTTCCATCATCTACACTACACTCACTTCTGGACGATTTGAATGTGAAAATATTCATCATATTCACAAAGTTTCCAGGATGCACACACACTGAAATACTGGTCAAAATGTCATTTTGTTATTCTCTCTCTTTTTTTTCTCTTTCTCTCTCTCCTTAGCTCTCACTCTCTCTATATATCTCTCTCACTTTCTCTCCCTCTCTCTCCCTCTGTCTCTCTGACTTTCTATCCCACTCTCTCTCTCTGAGGTGGGTGGGGTTTCAAATTACTGATCAGCAGGAATACACACACACACACACACACACACACACACACACACACACACACACACATGCGTGAATCCAGTATTTCTATGAATTTCTATGACTTTTACTATTGATGACATGGCAGTGAAGATCATATTTCTTCTTCATTCTCTCTCACTTCATCTTTCCCACTGCACCACCGTTTCAGACTGAATTTAATACACTTTCATATTATGGGAGGTTCAAAAGGCTAGGACATTTGTTATACTTTTTTACCTTACTCATAATAATAACATAAATTTGCTCGAAAGAAAAATAAAACAAAAACTTGCAGAAAGTAAAGAAAGAAATAAAGAAGTAAGGAAAAACTAAGCAATTGCTGAAATACAGGGAGATAAAGTAAAGCACCCAACCTTGAACAATGGCCAAAAAGGGTTTTTCATTAATTCAACAAATCAATCGTGAACAAGGAGGAATAAAAGAATTGCCCGCTGGCGCCAGCTGAACTGATGGTCAGGTTGTGTTTTCACTGCTGAGCACTTTTTACATCAATTACACACTGATCTGCATAAAAACACAGACTGGAAAATGATTCACATCCAGTGCTATAATAGAAAGAATGCTTTGCTTTTCAAATCTTTGATTCATTAATTTGATATGCATTAGACTTTACCTCATTGTCAAGTTTTCATAGAATCGCAAATAATATAACAAATCTTTTCTACCCTTAGCTAATGAAATCTAAAATGGATTGGGATTCAGGCCAAATTACCATAGGCTATTGAGAAGCGCTTTGTATATATATATATATATACGTATATCGTAAATCGTAAAGAAAGGGTTACATAGGGACATTTTGGGAGATGTTTTTATTAACGTGAAAAATATAGTTGAAAAAAGAATAAGTGTCACCGTTCTGGGAGCTTGAACAGATTAAGCTATATTTCACTTTCAAGCCCGTTAAATATGCCTGGGAAGACTTAGTGAACACCTCAGGACAAAAGAGCAACAGCATTTCCCTCTACGTCTCTCAGTCGGGCTCTCAGATCTCCTGGCTGGATGTGGCCCTCCTGTGAGCCGCCCCTGGTACGGTAGGACCCGGGTTCAGCACTCATTTCATCACCTCATCACCGCCTGTCTTCACTCACAGCGTTGTGTTGAGGAGGTGTAGGGAGGGGCAGCAGTGATGATAATCACCTCTCATCACCCACAGGTGATTCGAGGCTGGTGTTGTCTGCGTGCGCCAGGTTTACTGCATGGGTTTCAGACGCGTTCGGCAATGCATGTGGGGTTCCTGGCGCAACACAAGCCATTCACGGCGCAAGGGCTGCAAGCCCTACGCTGCGTACCATTGGACATGAATGGACTGGTGAACTGCTGCACAACTATGCCACCAGTGCAAGAAAGGCGTACGAGCAAACACCATGACGATGGTGCAAGACCATGGTGGCATTCCTCATGGGGATAAACTCTGCAACTCTCTACAAATATCATAGTACAATTTACTATAGCTGTGATCACTGCATACAAGAAACTGAAACACAGTCCAGCTAGCATACGTATATATTCATACTGCTGCTCTTACGTGGCTGGCCACCTAGTGGTTGAAAAATACTACTTATGTATACATATACAATATATATATATATATATATATATATATATATATATATATATTTATTTATATATACTTGATTTATAGACGAGCTGGATTCAGACTTATCCAGTCTGTTTCAACCCACTTTAAAATAAGGGACGTTTGTGTGTGTGTGTGTGTGTGTGTGTGTGTGCGTGTGTGTGCGTGCGTGCGTGTGTTGTACGTACGCGTTGTGCGTGTGGTATGGTGTGTTCACGCATGGATGCGAGCGTGCTTTTACAAAAACGAACTGGTGCTCGGATGGCTCTAAAATTGTGATTCTAGTGTGTGTTTAGGCTGCCTGCCATCCCACCTTGCTGGCTCCTCCTCAACACCACATTCAGAGGCAGAGAACAAAATGTGCACGGCTGGGTGCTGATCCGTGCTCGCCACAGGGGATCTGCTCACCTCTTAGTAACCGACCCAAAGGGAGACCGCGTCGTGAAGGGAAATGCTCACCCTTAAGGAAGGCCAAGGGGGTTACAACTACGCTGCATTGTAGACATGTATTTAAATCAACGTACAATTTGCAGTTTAAGCTTTGCGTCACCATTTCATTGTACGTCGCAGCATTTTACTGAGCCCAGAAAATGTGCTCCCTGTTTTCTCTCCACTTTGAAACGGCGTAAAAGATGGCGTTAATGACCAGGGAAGTGACACACTTGACGTCGTCTTGGAGCCAGCGTGATACAGCGTTTTGCTTGCGGGTCCAATGAGCTCCTCTTGATTTCACAGCCAGGAATTATGACCCTTCAGTCAATCAGCGATAACCAAAGGCAGACCCCACCAGTCCATTGCTGATCTATTCTCCTTGGTGTTCAGTGTGGCTGTTTCACCAATTGGCAATATTAATTTACCGTATAAATATAGTACTGACGATTGTATCACATGAATGCGGTCTCGGTGAACTAGCCTACTACATGGACTGCCTACACATTCAAATGTAGGTGGCGTCCAAATACTTGTATATGCATCAAACGCAGATTCAACCTTTATTCAGATTGTTCATATGCAGGCTGTGGCGAAAGCATAGAAACGCTGTCTTGCATGTATAATTTAACTTCACACTCAATCAGTCGCTATAGACGGATTACCCATCACAGTAATCGAAGGAATCAGAAGTCTCTCATTTTATGTCATGTTTTCATTCCTCCAGCATGTATTCCTTCCTCCGAGCCGTCCTCTTCAATATCTCTCTCTGTCTCTCACCCACACAACCATGCACATGCTTTCTCTCCCCCCCCCCCCCTCTGTGACCCTGGTACAGCCATTCCTCTCTCCCTCTCCCTCTCCCTCTCCCTCTCTTTTTAGCAGTGGTCCATCAGTAAAGAGGCATCAAAGACTCTGTTTCAGCAGACCTGTGGTATCTGTTGTGATGGTATCAGAAGTAGTAATTCATAGAAGTGTTCTCTGTAAATGGAAAGAACTGAGAGATTTTATTTCACCGAATATCCGAGTTGTATAGAAAGCAAGAACAGGTTACTCTATGTGTTATTAAGTCATATATAATTTATTGGTCTTTTAAAACAGCATTCAAACCAAGATATTCAAATGGTCAGGGTACAGGGTGTTCGACTCCCAGCTGGGAGGTTATGGGTTCACATTTCTGCAGTCTAATTATTAGGCATGCGCAAAAGATCTCACTCTTCCTTGCCCATTCAAAGCATGTATCAAAATTAACCAAAATCCCAGAGCTACTTTGTCTGTGAATTAAACAAGCCACCAAGAGCAGCTCAACTTAGTGCCTGCCATCGCATAGAAATGAAACGCTACAAGATCCCGGAGCACAGACCACATCAAACACACGTGTAAAAGCAATAGACTTTCCAAAAGACAAAGGCCTACTAAAGGAGGAACGGGATCGAGACAAGAATGTTGAATCAACACTCGCAGTCTGCTCTCGTCCTAATTGTATCACAGGTAGACAGGTAAACTAGGTATTTTGTCGACCTAATTGTATCACAGGTAGACTAGGTCTGTTGTCATCCTAATTGTATCACAGGTAGACAGGTAAACTAGGTCTGTTGTCGTCCTAATTGTAGCACAGGTAGACAGGTAAACTAGGTCTGTTGTCGTCCTAATTGTAGCACAGGTAGACAGGTGAACTAGGTCTGTTGTCGTCCTAATTGTAGCACAGGTAGACAGGTAAACTAGGTCTGTTGTCGTCCTAATTGTAGCACAGGTAGACAGGTAAACTAGGTCTGTTGTCGTCCTAATTGTAGCACAGGTAGACAGGTAAACTAGGTCTGTTGTCGTCCTAATTGTAGCACAGGTAGACAGGTAAACTAGGTCTGTTGTCGTCCTAATTGTAGCACAGGTAGACAGGTAAACTAGGTCTGTTGTCGTCCTAATTGTAGCACATGTAGACAGGTAAACTAGGCTCAGTGTCAAAGTGAAACCCAACAGAAGTGATACAAGCGCTCTATGATGGATCGTTGTTTTTCTGATGTTATTGTTTCAGCTCCCGTCTCTCCGCTCAAGTCTGCCAGTCCATTACTTTGTGTTACCATTGTTACAGCTACGAAAAAAAAGGCAGCCCACCATTGGCATATGTAGCGCTATTGTATAGCCTTTGAAATAATATGAATAGCTTATGACAACACCGTCAACACAGCGCCTGGTGTCTATGAAGTCCCCAATGCAACCCATCTGCCAACAGACTCAGCAAGAAGTATGCTGCGGATAAGGTGTCTATTAATAATAGCCTGCAATTCAATTCAATTCACCAGAAGTCAGTTTCAATTTGTGTATTCTCCCACGCCGAGGACCAGATGCAATAAGGTCTGGAGGAGGCTCGTTAGTCCAAAAAGTTAGAAAACGGAAAATCGATCTTCAAATATTTACTTCGTATTATTGCGTGGCTGAACAACATTTGGACTTTATGGACCTATTTTGAAGAAAAGGGGGTCAGTCCTCCGATAGACCTTCTCATCCCCAGCTCAGTGTCTGTCCATCTCCCCAAACAGAGCTGCAACGGAGAAGGCTTCAACACAAAGCTAGCGTATAGTGATGGGCGCCTAAGCGGCCTTAGCGTGATTATCGCCTCTTTTACTGGTAGGGAAATATTCCCTGTTGAGGCGAGACAGCTGGCAATCTTCACTTTCTCAATTCAAATCAAAGAACTTCATTTTTCTTGTCATATTATTGTTTGATTGTGGGTTGGATATTGATTCTTTCTCCCAGCACTTTTGATATGTTAGACTTTTTCTCTAGGACTTTGTGCATTGCCTTCATTGGTTATTATTTCAGAGTTTGAGGGCTTTTGTTTACTTCATACATTAGAATGAATTTCATAGTTTTCTTGTCTTGTCTTTTTATCATACTGTTAAAAGAACATTCAGTGCTCTTGGTACTCTCACCCAAAAAAAAAAGATCAATACAGACGACCTTTGAACCCAGTCCTCAGTGTGCCCTCGCTGACTGGGCTGCCCGAGTGAACCCCATGTGATTGCTTCGTGTTCAGTCGCACCCTACTCAGTGTCTTTCAATGTCCGTCTGGGCTTCAATTAGAGGTGGCCTGCCTCATCGAGCCGTGTCCCGGCTGAGACTGGGTCCAACACCAGAGCGCTGATGACACAGCTCGCCGGTCAGAAGTGCAGGGAAACACAGACCAAGCTGCAGGGTGACACCAACAGGTGTGGCCACAGAACGGCTGCCGTGAGGCTGCTGTGCTGGGTAACAGCACCTCAGCGGCCCAACGGCCTGCCAATCAGAGATAGGCTGAGGAAACGTCTATCGGCCCTAACACACACACCTGGAACCATCCATTTTGTCTGGATAGGGGTTGCTACCCTTATTTGGTTCTTAACTATATCTTGCTGAACATTAATAACTTTTCAGCATCAACATATCCACCTGTATATCTATGTATCTGTATTGGGATTCTTCTTTACACAACACACATGTGTCACCCTGTGTTCCATCGTGCCTGTGAGTTCCAGTCGGACGGAGTGACAGTCATGCGGTCATCGGTCCCACGGTCATAGGTCACACGGTCATGGGTCACACGGTCATCGGTCACACGGTCATCGGTCACGCGGTCATAGGTCACGCGGTCATAGGTCA
Organism: Lota lota; assembly: GCA_026745465.1. NCBI lineage: Eukaryota > Metazoa > Chordata > Actinopteri > Gadiformes > Lotidae > Lota > Lota lota. The sequence goes on along the minus strand of JACYXH010000690.1, from coordinate 3,653,527 downwards.
CACGGTCATGGGTCACACGGTCATGGGTCACACGGTCATCGGTCACACGGTCATCGGTCACACGGTCATCTGTCACACGGTCATAGGTCACACGCTCATGGGTCACACGGTCATCGGTCACACGGTCATCGGTCACATTGTCATAGGAGTCATGTTAGGGGTTCCATGACTTGGATGGTATCGATGTGGGTGAGCGAGGAGGTGATGAAGATGGAACCACACTACTATTGAACTAGTTGCACACAGATCTGTTCACGACGTAGCTCCCATGTCACAGAGTGGAGGGCCGGCTGCGCTGACATCTCCGTGGGGCACTTCTGCACGGGAACCTTCTGCGTTTGCAAGTAAAACAACAGATGTTGGAGATGTGTTGATCAGGGTCTGCTCGGGTCACAGTGTCGTTGATCATCAATCCAGAAGGCAAGCAGCTGTAGTGAGGCAGGCTGGAGGACAGGCCAGGTTATAGCCTGAGGACACACATGTAGACACACCTGTAGACACACCTGTACTCCCACACTCACCGCACAGTACCTAGCAGGGGTTTTCTGGGGTGGAGGAGAGGGGAGCACATGCAAGAGCTAAACAGACAGGAGGAGTCTAGTGGAAACCTAGGTCGGGAATCGAACCTGGGTCAACAGTTCCTCCCAGTACTGTGTATAAAATGAATATGATTTCAATATTATACGGGAATGGATATGGCAACACAGAGTACGTCATGATTTGTTTTCGGTTAACTACTCAATTGATGGCCAGGCCAGCTGTAAATGTGTATGTAGTCGTTTAGAGTTATGAAGTCAATGACCTCAGCAGAGTAAATGACCCGTGTGTGTGTGTGTGTGTGTGTGTGTGTGTGTGTGTGTGTGTGTGTGTGTGTGTGTGTGTGCTATACAGCCATCAGCGACGTAGCAGTAATGCTTTTCAAGATTAATCTGCCTATGAACGCCGGCATCACTGAACAGCCATAGGAAATACCTGTGATGCATGAGGCGACTGCTGAGCCTGTGCTTCCTTTGGTTTGTGTGCATGG
>JACYXH010000690.1:3635000-3647500 GCA_026745465.1 Lota lota | reverse complement strand
AATGTAGCATCTTCCAACACAGGTGGAGATGACGGCAGAACCCCACCACCACCACCACCACCACCACTAGTGTCTACACTTGTACCCCACCACCACCACCACCACTAGTGTCTACACCTGTACCCCACCACCACCACCACTAGTGTCTACACCTGTACCCCACCACCACCACCACCACCACTAGTGTCTACACCTGTATCCCACCACCAACACCACCATCACCACTAGTGTCTACACCTGTACCCCACAACCACCACTAATGTCTACACCTGTACCCCACCACCACCACCACTAGTGTCTACACCTGTACCCCACCACCACCATCTCTACCTGCACCACCTTTGCCATCATCTCTACCTGCACCCCCAACACCACCATCTCCACCTGCACCACCTTCACCACCATCTCTACCTGTACCCCACCACCACCATCTCTACCTTCACCACCATCTCTACCTGTACCCCACCACCACCATCTCTACCTTCACCACCATCTCTACCTGCACCCCCACCACCACCATCTCTACCTGCACCACCTTCACCACCATCTCTACCTTCACCACCATCTCTACCTGCACCACCTTCACCACCATCTCTACCTTCACCACCATCTCTACCTGTACCCCACCACCACCATCTCTACCTTCACCATCATCTCTACCTTCTCCACCATCACCACCATCTCTATCTGCACCACCTTCACCACCATCTCTACCTGTACCCCCACCACCATCTCTACCTGCACCACCTTCACCACCATCTCTATCTGCACCACCTTCACCACCATCTCTACCTGCACCCCCACCACCATCTCTACCTGCACCACCTTCACCACCATCTCTACCTGCACCACCTTCACCACCATCTCTACCTGCACCACCTTCACCACCATCTCTATCTGCACCACCTTCACCATCATCTCTACCTGCACCACCTTCACCACCATCTCTATCTGCACCACCTTCACCACCATCTCTACCTGCACCACCATCACCACCATCTCTACCTGCACCACCTTCACCACCATCTCTATCTGCACCACCTTCACCACCATCTCTACCTGTAGCCCCACCACCATCTCTACCTGCACCACCTTCACCACCATCTCTATCTGCACCACCTTCACCACCATCTCTACCTGCACCCCCACCACCATCTCTACCTGCACCACCTTCACCACCATCTCTATCTGCACCACCTTCACCACCATCTCTACCTGCACCCCCACCACCATAATCTCTACCTGCACCCCCACCACCATAATCTCTACCTGCACCCCCACCACCAACAGCTGCACCACCACCATCTCTAGCTGCACCACCACCACCACCACCACCACCATCTGACCTTGTCATAGAATAATGTACCAAAATAATTGGGTTTATTTGATTAAAAGGAACAATATTATACATTGAAGCAAAGCGTTGAAAATGGTTACAGCAGTCCAAATTCACAATATTGGAGAAAGAAGTGCGAGTGCAACGTTATATTTTGAGATGAGCCCATTTATTATATTTCGACAGCGACAAGCAACGCCAAGTATTACACTGTCAGGTAATGTATACATTTGCAATTTATCTAATGTTTGCAAATTATAAACCAGCCCATGTGGCATCTATCTTTAAATCCTTCTGGGCTCTAAGCTGTCTCCATCTTTCAAATGCAACTCCAACATTTCCCCTTGTTTTAGCACGGCTCTGGTCATGGAGCTTTTTTAGAAGAGGGCAAGGCTTTTTAGGTTGTGTACAATCTAGTAGAATGTCAGCTGATTTGTTTGCTTGCTTCCATGACTGCAGCACGCTGTGTTTGTGAGCCAGTTTGTTTCATATCTGGCCACCCGGGGTACCGGGAGAATGGTGAATCATAAGATAGAGGCCCAAACATAAACAAGCCGTCCGATGCACAAAGGACATTTCAAAGGCAAATATACTGGCTGTAGAATTGTTGTCGGAGAAGCCAGTATTTCAACATAGCCTGTTTCCTAAATCTCTGATAACAATATCATGGTGACTTTATGATTTAGTACAGAACATTTCTTACACATTGTACCTTTTACCTCTTTTTTTTTTTACCAGGAGAGCCTCTTCAGATTAAAATCTATTTGACAAAAGTGTCCTGACATCATGAAAAGCACAACAAGCCAGGAAAGGTTTCCACAGACAACAATAACATATTGCAGTATAAACAGATGAAGGTAAAGAATGGATCCGGTTTACAGAGAGGCACCAGGAAAGTTGCTACTAAAGTAATTGAGTAGCGGCGTCTACTAAAGTTCATTTGGAGGTCAAGGCCCATGTTGAAGGGGTGGAACAGCTGAACTCTCTTTTCTGCCTAGCTCTACGCGTACATTGGGAACAGTTCAAAGATGTAGAGAACCAAGGGCCCCCAGAGTCACTCCTACAAAGACAGGCAGATACATACGTTGGTAAAAGGCCAGGAAGGCGTTTGCAAATACAAATCTGCAAGTGGAAGAGTCTGCACCTGGTGGTGAGGGCCGATGTTGGCGTACAAAGAGTAGTGACGCGTCAGCGTATTTACATTAGTGATGAACCTCAGTACACCATGTCCACCATCTGCAGACCTTCAGCCGATGCACATAACGTATAAAATGCCACCCTGATCGAGGACTGGCATAAAAGTAGCAGTAACAGGTTATTTCTTGACATAGAAGGAAAACAAGACAAGAATGTTTCAGCTTTTGTTTCTCGGTCAGATTTTGAATGTGTTCATTTCAAGTCAGAGTCATCAATGCGGAAACTACGATGTTTTTAGGAGTCCGCCTTTTCCTTCTCCTTCCCCTCTAGGATGACAGTAAGGGCTTGTCCAGGCTGTGGAGAAACCATCTAAAGTGCATAAACAGCGCTGTCAATCCAACGCAGTCTGAAGGATTTCAAAGGCTGACAAAGGGAGGAAGCAAAATAACTAAATCTGCATAAAAAAGCAGATTGGCATTCAGTACATTGTTTCCAAAAGTGTTGGTATGAATAGTCAAAAGAAGAGGCCCCTGGGTGACTCAAGGATCTAAAGATAAAACATCAGAAGAAAGATGGATGAGCTGTTTACATTGGATTCTACCAGTCATTTACAAGCCAGCCAACTGGCAGTTCAGAGAGACCAATATTCAATAACCTCTGTTTCAAAACAAAAAGGATTTTGACAGGTCTATAAAACGTTTAACACGCTGAAGCTTTTTAACAAGTGACTCGGTGATGTCATTTATTACCTTCACTTTTTCCTGAAGCGCGACTGAGAAGAAGAAAGGATAGCCTGAGGATGTAGGAATTCCTTAAGCTGGAGACTAATCAGAGGTAATAGTAATCATGCAAGAGCAGGCTGTTTTGAAATAGGCCAATGTTTCAGCAGAAGTCTGCTACAATTTTTAAGAAACTTGGATGGAGGAGATCCGGACCTGAGGGTTTTCTAGGATCTAGAGCAGTAAGGCCATCACGTAGTTCCTTAATTGAAAAGGACGAAAGCTGAAATGTTGTCCCCGGTTTTGTGTCTCAGATGAACAAGGGTTTAGTACCAGATGACAGGTGGAAAGAGAGAGCCTGATGAAACAAGTGCTTGTTAAACCATTCAACATTTCACACACAGTTTCATTCATAACACAAGCAGGCAGTTATATTCAGTATGATCTTGTATAGGAACAGTGTCATTCATAACACAAGCAGGCAGTTCTAATCAGTATGATCATCTGCAGGAACAGTTTCATTCATAACACAAGCAGGCAGTTATATTCACTATGATCTTATATAGGAACAGTTTCATTCATAACACAAGCAGGCAGTTCTATTCAGTATGATCTTATATAGGAACAGTTTCATTCATAACACAAGCAGGCAGTTCTATTCAGTATGATCTTATATAGGAACAGTGTCATTCATAACACAAGCAGGCAGTTATATTCAAGTGTGATCATATACTTTTTTTGAAGACATATAGGATTAGGATGTGTAGGTGTGGTTATCAACTGGGTTAAAGTCATTGAATCACAATACGATTTAAAGTATTCTGGTTTAATCTGAGGCCAGTCCCAGTTTAAATCTCCAGCCATAATCATGAATTGCATTGGTGACAGAAATTGCCAAAAGTAATGCCACACAGGGCACTGAGGAATAGATTCAGGGAGAAACTTTTGAACAGAAAACTGTTTATAGTCTGTGCAATACAATCACCACCAGAGAGGGATTTCTTCAGGAAGGATGCAGAAATCAGCGATGTTGTGTAGACTACAGAAAATGTAGCGCTGTAACCCATAAAGACGCCCATACAGGCATCGCGGCTGATAAAAAGTCAGGGACTTGAAAAGTACAGCGGTCCCCTGAGTTCCGAACATATTTTGATACTGTGAAAATGACATTGACACGATTACCTGTTTTGGCATCTGCTAACTACACTCTTCCACTCACCGTCCGCACAGATGCCAGGATCAGGGGTTAGCAGCCGTTTGGGCCCAGGTCCGTGAGGGGTGGGAGTGCGTGACATGCAAGCAGAAGCCGGAATCCCACTGAACGGAATGATGCAAACCGTGTGGTTTCATTGAAACGGGCACTCCTAGCTCTTAAGTGGACGGTGACTGAACAATTCAAAGACTCCTTGACCGGAGCACAATTCACAGTATTTCCTGATAATAATCCTGTGGCTCATCTACAGACTGCTCGTCTGGGTGCAGTGGAACAGCGCTGGGCTGCTCAGCTTGCCTTGAGTGACTCTTGCTTGAGTGTAACTAATGCGCACAGCGCATGTGAGGTGTGGGCCTCCCACACAATACTACGACAAGAGAGGCCCCACCACGCTGACCTGGGGAGAGCAGCCTCCCACACTACGACAAGAGAGGCCCCACCACGCTGACCTGGGGAGAGCAGCCTCCCACACAATACTACGACAAGAGAGGCCCCACCACGCTGACCTGGGGAGAGCAGCCTCCCACACTACGACAAGAGAGGCCCCACCCCGCTGACCTGGGGAGAGCAGCCTCCCACACAATACTACGACAAGAGAGGCCCCACCACGCTGACCTGGGGAGAGCAGCCTCCCACACTACGACAAGAGAGGCCCCACCACGCTGACCTGGGGAGAGCAGCCTCCCACACAATACTACGACAAGAGAGGCCCCACCACGCTGACCTGGGGAGAGCAGCCTCCCACACTACGACAAGAGAGGCCCCACCACGCTGACCTGGGGAGAGCAGCCTCCCACACTACGACAAGAGAGGCCCCACCCCGCTGACCTGGGGAGAGCAGCCTCCCACACAATACTACGACAAGAGAGGCCCCACCACGCTGACCTGGGGAGAGCAGCCTCCCACACTACGACAAGAGAGGCCCCACCACGCTGACCTGGGGAGAGCAGCCTCCCACACTACGACAAGAGAGGCCCCACCACGCTGACCTGGGGAGAGCAGCCTCCCACGCTACGACAAGAGAGGCCCCACCACGCTGACCTGGGGAGAGCAGCCTCCCACGCTACGACAAGAGAGGCCCCACCACGCTGACCTGGGGAGAGCAGCCTCCCACACTACGACAAGAGAGGCCCCACCACGCTGACCTGGGGAGAGCAGCCTCCCACACTACGACAAGAGAGGCCCCACCACGCTGACCTGGGGAGAGCAGCCTCCCACGCTACGACAAGAGAGGCCCCACCACGCTGACCTGGGGAGAGCAGCCTCCCACACAATACTACGACAAGAGAGGCCCCACCACGCTGACCTGGGGAGAGCAGCCTCCCACACAATACTACGACAAGAGAGGCCCCACCCCGCTGACCTGGGGAGAGCAGCCTCCCACACTACGACAAGAGAGGCCCCACCACGCTGACCTGGGGAGAGCAGCCTCCCACACTATGACAAGAGAGCCCCACCACGCTGACCTGGGGAGCGGGTCTGGGTACAGGAAACAGACAGGGGAAGGGGGGGAACGGTGTACTTGGTGGAGTGCTGAATCACATGTAGTGATGGAGCAGGAGGGAAACCCTGGGTGGTGTACCGGGTACAGCCAGAGAGAACAAGCAATGCGGAGGAATGCACTGAAGGCTCTGTAGGGCCCCCAAGCAGAGGCTCCGCTACCAGTGACCCCGAGATACCAGGAGCCGATGTTGTATGACGCTGCCCCCTCAGAACGATGAACAAGAAATCCCCCACGACGCTCACCCAGGATTAATTTGGAGACCTGTTTTTATTATTTTCAAACATTTAACAATTTAGTAGACTGATAAATGGTAGTGTGGTAAACTACTGAACCTACATAAAGTGTCTCCTTGGTTATACAGTGTTGCTTCTTTCCCCATCAAAAAGAAAAGCTGTTGTTTTTCTTATCCCCTTCTACCATTGCATATCAGGACAGCAAAGTGTCCACCACCTCCGTCCACAACACCACCTCCACCAACACCACCCTCAATGCTATTATCACCAATATCAGTCCTACAACACCACCTCCACCAACACCACCCTCAATACTATTATCACCAATATCAGTCCTACAACACCACCTCCACCAACACCATCCTCAATGCTATTATCACCAATATCAGTCCTACAACACCACCTCCACCAACACCATCCTCAATGCTATTATCACCAACATCAGTCCTACAACACCACCTCCACCAACACCACCCAGATGTAGTCAAGAAGTCATGGGATGAAAAAACAAACCCTCACCTAACCTAAAACATATATACACTTTGAACGCTGTCTTTGACCTATAACATAACATAACATAATGGTGATGACGTACATATGTATCAAAACACACACACACTCACACACACACACACACACACATACAAAATGTGGAAAATGGCTTGCAGGATACAAGGTGGGCACACACACACAACAGGTGGGCGCGTACACACATACACACACACACACACATACACACACACACACACACACTCTCTCTCCTACTCACAGTCATTGTATTCTTCAACCCCATTAGCCACAGTAGCTATTAATCAGATAAATAAATGGGAGGCGTACGCAGGGAAATAAAAAACAACAACTTTCCTTCCTCTCCATTTGGCTAAAGAGGTAAATAACATTAAGAATCAGATTTAAAAGGGAAAGCAGGTCATTTAACCTGCTTTTAGAATCCATTCCGGTCACATGGATTAAGTCTGTTGATAAATGATAGGTTGATAAACACAAGGTCTGTGGGCTAGTCAGAGGTCATTAAGTTTAAAAAGCCATTAGTGGGACTCGGAGTGCAGTTAGGGCTGGCCTCTGTCTAAAGGGCTTCGTCCATCCAGATGTAATCTGCTCTGCTTGATCTCCCGGTGTGCTAGGCATACCACGAGTATCTATACATCACACAAAGCATCCATCCATTACAGTAATTTCCCTACTACATGACGCTCCAGCTACATGCTGTGCTAATTGGTTTAAATGCCCTTTTAATTCTGTCCAATAAATTGGAAATCGGTTTGCGAACACATGCTTAACATGCATCTCCTAATTAGCATTTGGATTTGATTGGCTGCCACCTGTGCAACCACTCGGCGCAAGGGCATGGCAATCTGAGGTAATTATGCTGCTCTCTGCGTGTGTGAATCAATGGATCTCTCTGTACAGCAGCTCTTTTCTGTTTTACCACCAGGCGTGCGTCAGGGTGGACACTCGTGCGAGGTCATTACAGGGTCGATTGTGAAATGGCTTGTACGGGCTAATCAACATCACACCTGGTGGTAAAACAGGAGACCTTTAATACAACAGGAAGAAAGGATTTTTTTTTTTTGTCCTTCCATTGTGTCACAAAAATGCAGTGCGAAGGTTTCTTTCTGCTTGATCATCTGTGGGAGCATGGGGGGGGGGGGGGGGGGGGTGGGACTCGTTGACGTTTCAAAGTAGCCACACGTGAATCTCTTCAGATGCCGTTGAAGTGATTAGGTGTTTACTTCAAATATGTATTTCTCTGTTAGCCATTTATTACCATTGCAGTAGAAAATGATCTCACGTTCACAGACACGCAATAGACTAATTGGACGAAACAAAACAAGGCAAGACCACATTGAAAGGCAATCACGATCCCATCTGAGTCAACGCCCAGCATCTGCTCTCTAAGACTCTGCTTGGACAAAGATGCATCAGTCTTACTCCGCGTCAGCCAATCAGAGCAGCGGCAGCAGAAGGAAGGATGAGAATGAAGGAGAGTTTGTAGTGAGGCAGCAGAGAGAAGGATACAAAAAAAGAAATAATGAAGAGAGAGAGAGAGAAAGTGTGCAACTGCTTGTCATGTGTGTAATCAGAGGGCCTCTCTTGCCTTATTGAAGATGCACACACACACACACACACACACACACAAGCACACACACGCAGGCAGGCACACGTCACAGATGTCGAACCACAAACAATCACACAAACAAACATGTTGCTGTGAGACATCCCAGGAGTCATTACCTCAGTTGGTGGTTTTCTTTATCTGGTTTGACATGGCCTACTAACATATGTACACAACACATGAGCATGTTACTACGTTGCTATGTTAACATACACACACAGTCAACATCACATCACATTCACTCACCTATTCACTCAAACACTTACTCAGACTTGGAGCTTGGCTTAGCCCTGACTGTCCATGTCTCTCACTCTCTCTCTCACCCCCCACCCACTCTCTCTCTCTCCCTCACCCTCTTTCTCTATCTCTCTCACACTTTCTCACTCTTACTCTCTCACACACACACACACACACACACACACACACACACACACACACACAGTCAAACACACCACACATCTCATTTCCACATAACAATATTCAACACACTCAAAGTGCTGGAGCTCATTGAGTGGTTTTCTCCTCAAATGTTCTCACCATATCGCATGAACACATCTCTACTCAGGTCTACATAAATCTGCAGTCACACTTTCACTATCCCTACACATTACTAAACAACATTGGTGGCTGGATAGCACTGACTGTTGGCTATTCTTTCACAACACTCTCACACTCCTCCCTCACCCTCTATTGATTCACACACCACTAGACTCACCACAACACACACACACAACACACACACAACACACACACAAACACACAGACGTGAAACAAACACCACAACACAAGAGACAACACCAGAAGAGACAACAGAAAAGACACGGAAAGACACGACAAGAATACCTAAATGTCAATGTTCATAAGCAGAGAACAGTCCATGAGAAGAGAGAGAGACTTGTGGAGGCTTGGAAAAAACGGATCAGATGCCACCGAGGTAACGAGCGAGAGAGGGAGAGAAGAGACGAGAGAGAGAGAGAGTAGAGCAGGGAGAGAGGAGAGAGAGAGAGAGAGAGAGAGAGGAGAGAGAGAGAGAGAGAGAGAGAGAGAGAGAGAGAGAGAGAGAGAGAGAGAGAGAGAGAGAGAGAGCGAGAGCGAGAGCGAGAGAGAGCGAGAGCGAGATAGTTTATTTATTTCAAGGTGGCCAATAACAAGTATACTCGTGTGTGTGTGTGTGTGTGTGTGTGTGTGTGATGTGCATTAGAGGGAGAGCATGTGTGTGAGTCAGTACACTGGAATAGAGGTGGGGTGAAAATGTGTTTCCAATCCACTGGGCTTTGAGCAGGAAACAAAGGGGATTGGCAGTGACCCGTAAAACACACACACACACACACACACACACACACACACACACACACACACACACAGATACAAATGCATGCCATCTCCACACTCCCCACACAGCACCACCACCACCACCACCGCCACCGCCTCCACCCTCCCCGTGTGCTGTGCAGCAGGAGACATTAACCTGTTGCCTGGCCCAGAGAGAGAGTGTAGAAGGGAGGGATGGAAAGGGCTTTCCCAGCCAATCAACATTCAGGAAGTCTCGGAAGGGACATTTCTGCCTGAATAACGGGTGGACACTTTATTCCTGGGGTTATTCCTAGCCCTGGATCAGTCCCCGCTCCACCAACACGCACTTAGGGTGCCACTAGGTTTGGCTTTTTATGTTTCTTTGGGGTCAGGGGTTAAGTCCGTTGATGTTTAAAGCTGTGGTATACGTAGTATAAGGGTTAGAGTCAGGTGTGCATGAGCTACTGTCTGCCACTTTCAAACGCACCCTATTCAGCTTGGTAAGAAAAAGAAGAATAACATCATAAATACAAACATACGCATACAATACAAGTGTATATATTGCCATAATGCACAATGCCAAACTGCACTGCACTACATTATACTGCCGGCTGTTGATACACTACAAATGAACCACAACAACAAACAGGTATCACTAAACCTCCATTTAACCACCCTGCAGTTAACTACCCTCAACTCAACCCCACTAAAAGCACTACGCCGCACTACACCAAATATCAAGCCTTAGGATGGACACAGTCTCCTTGGAGGTTCCCAGCTTGTAGAGTTGGAATTTGAATAGTCCCTCTTCACAGGGCACCAGGGACTTATCAGTAGACTTGTCTTCACTAGGTTGGTCTGCTACCCGTGTACGTAAAAGAGCAGATGATTAGTGTTATGACAGCCATGCTCTGTAAACAGGCTCCGTAAGAATGGGTGGTGCATACAATAGAATGTCTTAAGGGGCAAGCAGTCTACCTGGCTGCTCAGAACGGCTCAGAACGGCTCAGAACCGCTCAGAACCGCTCAGAACCGCTCAGAACCACACAGAACCGCTCAGAACCGCTCAGAACCGCTCAGAACCGCTCAGAACCGCTCAGAACTGCTCAGAACCGCTGAGAACGGATGAGAACTGCTCAGAACCGCTGCCCCTCACATTCCATTAATTTAGCTAGCATGAGCTATCATAACTCTCCTTTCCAAACATTGCATGCTGTCAATAACAGTCCTAATGGAAGAAGCAAGACAGAACAACTCTCAGGATTATATCATCTTTCCAGCCAGGAAAGATGATGTGAAACCTGTTTGCTCTCTGCACACAGAGAACGGCCAGACTGGGGATGGTGAATTTGAAATCACTGTAAAGAAAATGGAATCAACAATCTTAGCGGTGAAGATAGAACCGTTCTCATTATACCGGTTACAATGGTTAAGCATATGGAAACTGACTGAACGTAATTCAAGACATCAATTCAGCTTCGAATTTCGTTCAACTTCAATTTTTAAAACACTGTTTTTGTTGAGTAAAAAGAGAATGTTTGCTTACAGATAAAGTTATAATCCAAACAGCAAAGAACAAAGTTTAAATCCAAGCAGCTAAATAATCACATTACACACACACACACACACACACACACACACACACACACACACACACACACACACACACACACACACACACACACACACACACAAAGCTGTCAGCAGAATGCAAACATTTGCTGTCGGCTATTCATGGTAAACGAAGGCAACGATTGGATGAGTAATGGATGGCTCCAGCACATGAAGCCATTTGTTGTTTGCGTTTCTTTGACTCGTCCAGATAGCTACCCATTACAGCAGTGTCCTTGATTTGTCAGGCGAACTGTGCGCAAGTAATTAGTGATGAAATCTAAACCAATTCATGTCAATAACAGCATAAACACCAAATACAAGCAAAACGGCATGCTACGTAGGTTGATCTGCGTAACTGATGTGGAATACATTTCCCATTCTTGATATGAAATTGGATGGATGCATGGATATTAGAGAATATGTAGATGAACTCTATGTTACCTCTCTATGTCTGTATATAATGGCCCAATCGGAATGCATGCACGCGCGCACACACACACACACACACACACATTAATATAACTATAACCTGCTAACAACCTTTATCCCTCATGGTACTTCTGCTCTTCATAATTGGTGTAATAATAATTCATATTATAATTCCATTATCTATGTAGTGTGTAGGAACTAGGTGTGTGTGTGTGTGTGTGTGCGCGCGCGCGTGCATGTGTGTCCGTGTGCGTGTATGTCAATGTGCAGAGAGAGGCAGAGCTAGACAGACAGACAGACAGGCAGAGAAGAAGCAGACAGACAGCAGACATGGGCAAACGGAGAAATACCAATCAATAGAAAATGAAGAGGTATGTTTGAATATATTTCATGGCCATTTCAATTCTACTTTGTGTAGAAGTAGAATGTAGGTGTAGTAGGTGTTCAGTGTAAGTATTGAACGTATTCCACAGTGGGTCCACAGTAACGGTCTAAACTTATTAACTTAACAGAGTTGCACAGAGCCCCAGTGCTTACGGGGGAGTCTCCTCATTGTGAGAAGACGTGCGCACTGCTGCTGCTGCCAGGGATGGAAACGAACCAACGCTTTTGAATTTTCATCAACAAGTGACATTTGAACAGCTGCAGGAGCTGTGCCTTGTGGATGGACGGGCCAAACTCTCTCTCTCTCTCTGTTCCTCGTCATGCTCTCTCTCTCTCTCTCTCTCTCTGTTCCTCTCCATGCTCTCTCTCTCTCTGTCTGCCTCTGTTCCTCTTCATGCTCTCTCTCTCTCTCTCTGTTCCTCTCCATGCTCTCTCTCTGTCTATACGTATATATATATATATACATATACATATATATATATACATATCTATACATTTACATAT
>JACYXH010000690.1:3582500-3630000 GCA_026745465.1 Lota lota | reverse complement strand
TTTTAAATGCAGCTTGATTAATAAAGCACACAGCTAATGGAAGGTATAATTAATAAAGAGATGTGTACACAGGAAGGTCAGAGAGTAAGCGTCCACCTGGTCACACACCTACAAACACTTGCACACACACACACACACACACACACACACACACACACACACACACACGTACAAACACTTACACACACACACACACACACACACATACAAACACTTGCGCACACACACACACACACACACACACACACACACACACACACACACACACACACACACACACACACACACACACACACACACACGTACAAACACTTGCACACACACTGCAGTTAACTGAAGAGCATAATAGGCCCCACTTTCCTAAAATATTATCTGGAGCAATAGTCACAGTTTTATCGTTTGCATCAATTCTATCAAGCAGTGCGAAGCGTGCGCTGCATCCAGCAGCTCGTTTACTGCTCACCCATCAGCGGGCATCCAGCGCTCTGCTCACACCTCCCACACTCAGGTGTGGCGGGCGATCCGGCTCTTAATGAACGTAAACGTAACTGTCCATGCCGATGTGTTTGTAGAGCGTTTTTTTACGTGATGAGTGGACGCGTGTGCGCATGCGTATGCCGTTGTCTGGTAGCATTGCGCTTACGCATCCACTTACACATGTACAGAACAGTCGACTTCCACAGCGACTTTGCAAAGTTCGTTACTAGCCAATGGGGACGCTGGATTTGACTGGGGCCGACTCCAATCAGGGCGCGATGGGATGTGGAGTTGCCCGTTTGTTGCGCCAGATGATTGAATGCTAAAAGCAGCAAGCAAATGCCATTATTCTGTTCGAATGTAGAAAATGGTAAGAGCTGTATGAACATTAGGCTACTGAGATGGTGGTGCGGGCCGCATGCCTCAACCTTTTAGCGCTAACAGATGGAGCAACAATGCCGCAATGTTGTGCTTTTCTGTACCGTCCTAAGGAGAAATGTGCCTTTTATTGTCATCATCGTCGTTCAGTGATTGTATATGATGTTTAGTCAGTTAAACTGCTCGTGGCGTTTTTCATGCTCATTTGGGGTTTTGAGGGAATAGAATCGGGGTAGGCTATACTCTGTGAAATAACCAAAATTACATTTTATTACACAACATGTATTTCAAACGTGTGGAACCATGAACTACATTTTTGTTCTGAATCCCCCCACCCCCCAGTTCTCCTATATATCCATATGCGCTTGTTAATGTGTACTTGTTTGTTTAGCTACCCTTAGTGCTGACCTTAGCGAGTTAAGGTCCAGAATCATCAACACAGATGGTGACTAAATAGGTGATTTCATGACAGGCTCGTCACAAATGCATGATAGATGTAGCTGTGTCATGGGTGATTCAATGTTGGGGTTTTACATTTTCAAGTCATTCATCAAATCCCCCCCTCCAACACACGCACGCACACACGCACGCACGCCTGCACACATGCACGTACGCACGCACACACACACGTGCACGCACACACACACACACACACACGCATGCACGCGCGCACACACGCACGCATGCACACACTCAGAGATAGTGAGGGGCCAACCAAAAAACCCTAAAATACAAAATTGACTCAGCCCCCCCCCCCCCCACACACACACACACAACTTCCCCAATACCCAGTCTGTTTCCAGCTGCCAGAGTCCCTACTGTTTCCTGAACTGATATTTAAACTAATGAGGACTAGGAGCAGTCAGATGACGAGGACCAGCCAGTCACAAAAGCTGTGTGTGTGTGTGTGTGAGAGAGAGAGAGAGAGAGAGAGAGAGAGAGAGAGAGAGAGAGAGAGAGAGAGAGAGAGAGAGAGAGAGAGAGAGAGAGAGAGAGAGAGAGAGAGAGAGAGACACACACAGAGAGACGGAGAGAGACAGAGAGAGAGACAGAGAGAGAGAGAGAGAGAGCCAATGTGCAAGAGAGCGAGAAAGAGAGAGATAGGGGGATATATAGAGAATGAGCGGGTGAGCGAGAGTGAGTGAGAGAGAGTGAGAGAAAGAGAATGAGTGAGAGAACATGAGAGCACGAGAGTGTGTGAGAGAGAGAGAGAGAGTCTCCAGCTCCATGATCACATTCTGGAACAAGCATTAACAACAATGGACAGCATCAGCTGAAACATGGACTAGCCGGCCTTAAATGCGGCCTACAAACCTGCAGGTCGCAGGCTCTCTGAAGAAAAATAAAGACCTGCAACAATGGTCAAGGTGGTGGCGGTTGAAGCTGGCTCAGTACGGCCCTCCTGCCCGCTAGCGAACGCCCTTGACTGGAAAACTGTCCATTAAATGTATTGCCTTCCAACACAAAGCCCTCTCACTCACACGGTCATTCTTCTTGTCTCCTGGCTCGCCCCCAAACCAAAGCCATCCTTCATCCTGAGATCTGACCTTCTCAGCCGTCCCCTGCTCTCCCCAGAGCTGTTGGCCCTCGTCGGTGGCTCCTCCTTCAGCTCTCCCCTGTTCCCCTAATGGACGGTAAAACGCAGCGATGACACCGGAAGAAACTGATGGACCGTCGGCGCCCACTCTAAAGATCAATGGAAGAACCAAAGAATCAAAGAAGAAAGAAACGCACGAAAATTAGAGGAGAAAATCGAAGAAGAAAGAAAGACGAAAATCGAAAAAGACGACTGAGAGAGAAGTTACGATTTTTTTAGGACATCGTACAGCTTGAACAATACAGCTTTCAGTCCCAAATAAAAGTATATACATGAATGCATTTTGCCCTGCACTAGTTTTGTGAACGAACATGCCATAATATACAGAGCTATCTGAGAAGGGTCCAGCGCATCGCCAACCATCACCAAAGCCTCTGTGGTCCACTGCCAACCGGGAGTGCAACTTTCAGACTCTTCTGATTTGACCTGAAGCGCCATGTTGATGCTTCCACACACCTAGTGGGCACGGAGCCCGACCGGGGGACAACACCGGGGGGACACCCCCGGCCCCGTGTCCCCTGTCGTCGGTATCCTCCAGGCCACGACCCCCTGGTGGGCCATGGGGGTGGATCATGGACCTGCTCAACACCCGCTCACTCACATGGGAACAGTTTCCCCTTCTGCCTGAAAGCCTAATCCCTTAACCTAGCCGGGTAGCAGTGTTGTTAAACCTAACCAGGTAGCTGTGTTGTTAAACCTAACCGGGTAGCTGTGTTGTTAAACCTAACCGGGTAGCTGTGTTGTTAAACCTAACCAGGTAGCTGTGTTGTTAAACCTAACCGGGTAGCTGTGTTGTTAAACCTAACCGGGTAGCTGTGTTGTTAAACCTAACCGGGTAGCTGTGTTGTTAAACCTAACCAGGTAGCTGTGTTGTTAAACCTAACCAGGTAGCTGTGTTGTTAAACCTAACCGGGTAGCAGTGTTGTTAAACCTAACCAGGTAGCAGTGTTGTTAAACCTAACCAGGTAGCAGTGTTGTTAAACCTAACCGGGTAGCTGTGTTGTTAAACCTAACCGGGTAGCTGTGTTGTTAAACCTAACCGGGTAGCTGTGTTGTTAAACCTAACCGGGTAGCTGTGTTGTTAAACCTAACCAGGTAGCTGTGTTGTTAAACCTAACCGGGTAGCAGTGTTGTTAAACCTAACCGGGTAGCAGTGTTGTTAAACCTAACCAGGTAGCAGTGTTGTTAAACCTAACCGGGTAGCTGTGTTGTTAAACCTAACCAGGTAGCTGTGTTGTTAAACCTAACCAGGTAGCTGTGTTGTTAAACCTAACCGGGTAGCTGTGTTGTTAAACCTAACCGGGTAGCTGTGTTGTTAAACCTAACCAGGTAGCTGTGTTGTTAAACCTAACCAGGTAGCTGTGTTGTTAAACCTAACCAGGTAGCTGTGTTGTTAAACCTAACCAGGTAGCTGTGTTGTTTAACCTAACCAGGTAGCTGTGTTGTTAAACCTAACCGGGTAGCTGTGTTGTTAAACCTAACCGGGTAGCTGTGTTGTTTAACCTAACCGGGTAGCTGTGTTGTTAAACCTAACCGGTTAGCTGTGTAATCTAACCCCCCCCCCCCCCCCCCCCATCCCTTCCCCGACATGTTTTCATCAGTCCTGTCAAAGAAAAGGCTTCTTTGGTGACTCTGCAAGTCACGCTTTCTGATTTCCAGGGCCCAAGCCTCCACCTCAACAAACCCCCTAGGGCAAGCCTTGGCCCCGGGCCCCTCTAAGGACCAGCCTCATTGGCCCCACTAAGGACCAGCCTCATGGGCCTCATTAAGGA
Source organism: Lota lota (assembly GCA_026745465.1). Taxonomy (NCBI): domain Eukaryota; kingdom Metazoa; phylum Chordata; class Actinopteri; order Gadiformes; family Lotidae; genus Lota; species Lota lota. Next base: position 3,625,776 of record JACYXH010000690.1, on the reverse strand, counting down.
CCAGCCTCATGGGCCCCATTAAGGACCAGCCTCATTAAGGACCAGCATCGTGGGCCCCATTAAGGACCAGCATCATGGGCCCCATTAAGGACCAGCATCATGGGCCCCATTAAGGACCAGCATCATGGGCCCCATTAAGGACCAGCATCATGGGCCTTATGGTCCGTCTTTCTTGTTTATCCTTGTTTACATTTTGAAAAGCAGTGAACAGCATGCTATGAAGGAAATGCTTTCATGGAAGCTGAAGATTGAAAGAGACTGAAAGAGACTGAAAGAGATTGAAAGAGATTGAAAGAGACTGAAAGAGATTGAAAGAGATTGAAAGAGACTGAAAGAGACTGAAAGAGATTGCAAGAGACTGAAAGAGACTGAAAGAGATTGAAAGAGATTGAAAGAGACTGAAAGAGACTGAAAGAGATTGAAAGAGACTGAAAGAGACTGAAAGAGACTGAAAGAGATTGAAAGAGATTGAAAGAGACTGAAAGAGACTGAAAGAGATTGAAAGAGACTGAAAGAGATTGAAAGCGGGCTGATGAAGTAATTGTAGTGTTCTTCACATAAGACCAGAAACGCACTGATATTTGCACACGTACCTGAGACATACATTATGCAAGATGTATGCAAAAGAAAAATAGAAATGACTTCACTATTCAGGGTGACTACTTCTATATCGATTTTCGTGTGACTGTGAGTCACTCACCATACACACAGTAGCAGCTGCTATTACACCAATTCACTTTCATGTGCCCACACAGTGATTCAGTGTCATGTGGTGTGTGTGTCTATACGAGGGTGTATGTTTGTGTGGGTATGTTTGTAGGTGTATACACGTGTGTGTATGTGTGTGTGTATGTGTGTATGTGTGTGTGTGTGTTTATGTGTGTGTGTGTGTGTGTGTGTGTGTGTGTGTGTGTGCGTGAGGCCATGTGGAGACAGAGATTCCTCCTCATCAGCATCAACAACACATGAGGAAGGTGACATGCAAATAAGAGCTATGATAATTTCTTTCTACCCCTGCGTCTTCTTACTAGCACTCTGACCTCTGAGACAACTTGTTTTGAAGAAGCGCTAACCAGCCGCACATCGTTAGCAGTAGTGCCGACTGTGGGTCTGTGTGGCAGCTATTCATAGTTTTCTTTCATTTTATCGCATAAATAAGTGCATTTTCTGCATTGTTAAGTGTATGTGCGTGCGTGGCTGAGAATGTGTATGTTTGTGGCCCCAGCAGGAATGACCTCCTTGGCAAATAGCAATTTTTTACCCAGCATGCCTCTCTGCGAGCATGTGATAACCGTCCCCTCGGCAACCCCGACTGTCTCCGATGCCTCCGTGGGGAGGGGGGGAGGGGGAAGGGAGGGTGGGAGGGGGAAGGGAGAGCGGGAGGGGGAAGGGAGAGCGGGAGGGGGAAGGGAGGGCGGAGCCGCCTGCGGGGAAAAAGGAGGAAGACAAAGATGCAGAGACCAAAGAGTTTAGACTTAGACTTGCTTCTAGAAGTGAAAGATAGAAGGAAGAAAGGAGGAGGAAGAGCAGGGGAGGAGGAGGAGGAGGAGAGGAGGGCCTGGGGAGGAGGTGGCGGTGGCGTTGGAGGAGGTGGAGGAAAAGGAGGAGGAGGAGGTGAGGGAAGTGGCGGTGGCGGTGGTGGTAGAGGAGGTGGAGGAGAAGGATGAGGATGAGGAGGAGAGGAGGGGCTGGGGAGGTGGCAGTGGCGGTGGAGGAGGAGAGGAGGGGCAGGGGAGGAGGAGGAGAGAAGGGGCTGGGGAGGAGGAGGGGCTGGGGAGGAGGAGGTGGAGGTGGAGAAGGAGGTGGAGGTGGAGGAGGAGGAGAAGGATGAGGAGGAGAGGAGGGGCTGGGGAGGTGGCAGTGGCGGTGGAGGAGGAGAGGAGGGGCTGGGGAGGAGGAGGAGGAGGAGGAGGGGGACTGGGGAGGGGCTGGGGAGGAGGAGGAGGAGGAGGAGAGGATGGGCTGGGAAGGAGGAGGTGGCGGTGACGGTGACGGTGGAGGAGGAGGAGGAGGAGAGGAGGGGGTGGAGGTGGAGGTGGAGGAGGAGGACTGAGAGCGACGACATTTGAGTTCTGCTGTTGTAGTTTCTTTCCCTGGTCATGTATGACATTGTGTGTACAGAAGAGAATCAACACGACTGTATGGCTCCGGTGGTCTTTGAAGCTTGTCATTCTGGTGCCCCCCCCCTCCTTGAGAAAACCCTGGTCCAACATCTGTTGAGTGCAACACCATGAAGCCCCTCATCTATGAATTAATTGCCTTTTGTTTATTAATTGGCACCAATTATCCTGCTAATTGAAAGCTGATGGAAACTTGATGAGGCATGATTGTATTCTGTCATGGAGCGTATGCGATTGTATGAGTTAGAGACAGAGAGACAGAGATACAGATCGAGAGAGAGAGAGCGAAAGACAGACAGAAAGACAGAGATACAGAGTGAGAGCGATAGTGATACAGAGAGACAGACACAGAGTGAGAGATAGTGATGCAGAGAGACAGAGATACAGAGTGAGAGAGAGTGAAAGACAGACAGAAAGACAGAGATAGTGAGAGCGATACAGAGAGACAGAGATACAGAGTGAGAGAGAGAGTGAAAAACAGAAAGAGATACAGAGTGAGAGAGATAGTGATACAGAGAGACAGAGATAGTGATACAGAGAGACAGAGAGACAGAGATACAGCGTGAGAGAGAGAGAGTGAAAGACAGACAGAAAGACAGAGATACAGAGTGAGAGCGATAGTGATACAGAGAGACAGAGATACAGAGTGAGAGCGATAGTGATACAGAGAGACAGAGATACAGAGTGAGAGAGAGAGAGAGTGAAAGACAGAAAGAGATACAAAGTGAGAGAGATAGTGATACAGAGAGACAGAGATAGTGATACAGAGAGACAGAGAGATACAGAGTGAGAGAGAGAGAGTGAAAGACAGACAGAGAGAAAGAGCAAGATGACAGCAGCAGCAACAACATGAGCTCCTAAAATACCTTTGCCTATCATTTTAAAATAAGACAAACAAAAATGTTGTTCTAACAAAACAAAAAGAGGATGCCATTTTCTAAAATTTCTAGAACTATTTCCCCACTAGAAAAAGGTAAATAAACGAAAGGTTGAGTTAAGAAAAAACCAAACCAACTGCCTAACTAACTGTTAACTGCCAAGTTAACTACCATGAAGTTAGGAAGAGGAATTACAAGAGGAAAGACTACAGCACAAGAGAGACAATCAAAGAAATGTATTCACAAAAGGCTAATGTACTATCGTTTCAGTTGTTTCCTTTAAACATATTCATTCTAACAAGCTAAAGCTGGCTCAGAACCCAAACTAACAGCTACAGTAACTGACAACTAAAGCCCATAGCAACAGTTGCTAAGGAGCAGCAGAGCCCCATGGCTTCAACCAAAGCCTACACCCAGACTGTTCCTGTTCTCCACCCACCAGAGGTGAGAATGAAAATGCCAGGAAGGTGTTTCAACAGAAACACCCGAAAGAAAGACCAGAAGCCCTCTTTTCTGATTTATACAAGAGTGGAGCTGTCACAAACCTGATCATCCTCCCAGATCAGCCACTAGCATGGCACTGTGCTATAAGTGACCACCAGTCCTCTGTTAAGAAAGAGGTTCTCTGTGACGGCTGGAGACATCTATTCAAATGGACGCACTATCATGGTGCATGGAACACATGGACGCACTATCATGGTGCAGGGAACACATGGACGCACTATCATGGTGCAGGGAACACATGGACGCACTATCATGGTGCAGGGAACACATGGACGCACTATCATGGTGCAGGGAACACATGGACGCACTATCATGGTGCAGGGAACACATGGACGCACTATCATGGTGCAGGGAACACATGGACGCACTATCATGGTGCAGGGAACACATGGACGCACTATCATGGTGCAGGGAACACATGGACGCACTATCATGGTGCAGGGAACACATGGACGCACTATCATGGTGCATGGAACACATGGACGCACTATCATGGTGCAGGGAACACATGGACGCACTATCATGGTGCAGGGAACACATGGACGCACTATCATGGTGCAGGGAACACATGGACGCACTATCATGGTGCAGGGAACACATGGACGCACTATCATGGTGCAGGGAACACATGGACGCACTATCATGGTGCAGGGAACACATGGACGCACTATCATGGTGCAGGGAACACATGGACGCACTATCATGGTGCAGGGAACACATGGACGCACTATCATGGTGCAGGGAACACATGGACGCACTATCATGGTGCAGGGAACACATGGACGCACTATCATGGTGCAGGGAACACATGGACGCACTATCATGGTGCAGGGAACACATGGACGCACTATCATGGTGCAGGGAACACATGGACGCACTATCATGGTGCAGGGAACACATGGACGCACTATCATGGTGCATGGAACACATGGACGCACTATCATGGTGCAGGGAACACATCAGGCAATTTGAGCTGGACTCCCGCTGTATCAAGGAAAGAAGCCAGCGGGAGAAGTCTGCCCACGATGACAACACCCCCGCCACCCTGACAACCCTCCAGCTCTAGCTCCACTTCCAGCCCATAGATTAACACCACCCCCATCCCACAAATAAACACTACCCCTCGCTCCACCTCCAGCCTACAGATCAACACCACCCCCATCCCACAAATAAACACTACCCCTAGCTCCACCTCCAGCCTACAGATCAACACCACAACCATCCCACAAATTAACACTACCCCTAGCTCCACCTCCAGCCCACAGATCAACACCACCCCCATCCCACAAATAAACACTGCCCCTCGCTCCACCTCCAGATCAACACATCCTAAAGCATCACCCTAAACCAAGAGACCGACACCACCCCTCGTCCCCCTAGACCCCATTAGCAGAGAGAGAAACCACACAGCGTCATCCTCATGGCAACTTTCCCTCTCCCACACAGTGGCCAAATCTGGTGCCCAAACATAAGACATGCCGTGGAGCTGCTGCCAGAGACCATGACATCATCCACACTGGCCCCGCCACCTGAGGGACCAGCAGAACAGAGCAGCTCCCTCTACCATGACATCATCCACACTGGCCCCGCCACCCGAGGGACCAGGTGGCCAGGTGACCAGGCTTCTACCAGAGTGGTAGAAGCAGTGAGAGGGGTCATAGAGAAAGCCTCCACCACCTTCCCCAGCATCAGGGTGGGCATGTCAACCTCACCACATTGGAAGGACTTCCAACCTGACACCCCCGCAGGATCAACACCAGCATGTCCAGAGACTGTGCCCTGAGCCACCCCCCGCCAAATGAGCGGAGCCATCCAGCAGATGCTCCGCCTGCCCTGCCCCCACCTGATGGTCAGGTGCCCCAGCTCACATGGCACCCAGAGCAAGATGCAGTGTGGAACCGTGTGGTTGTTATTCCTGTTGTTGTTATAAACAATCTGTAGCAACTGTAGCAACTGTAGCTCGGGCTCCTCCAAACGAATGGACACAGGGTGGTGATGTTGAACCGGTTTATTGTAAAGGTTGCATGTAATGAGGCATACAGCTGGTGCTCCATGCTACCATGCAGGAGAGCTCTCCCTGAGTGTGTGTGGTGGTGGCTGGCTTAACCTGTGCACACTGATTGCTCAATGTGCAACAGGTGTGCAGCCCCACCCAGTCCCAGAGTCCAATCAGTCTGACTCGGGCCAGGTGAGGTTGCTTAAACCAGCCACCATTCACACACACTCCCACACAATCGTATTATCATTATTAGGGTGTCGAGGACGAAGTCCAAGACAACCTCTTGTTATTGCTGGTTTTATTATTATTAGTATGTCACGGAAAATCGACTTACACAGCCTAAACCGCTTGGTAACTTCTTATAAAAACGTGCTACAGCTGTAGAGGAGGACTACAGAAGCTCTGTGTGAAAAAATTGCACTGATTGGCCCAAAGGTGGCGCTATTGCAATCGTCCAAAATAGGCAAATCATATCTCCAGTCTACTTTGACCTACAGTCATGAAACTTTGGTCATATATGCATCTTCTCATGCTGAACAAATATGCCTCAAGAACCTATGACTTCCGGCATGATAGATTTTCTGCCATTTTGAATTTTGTTAAAAACATAAAAATCAGTAGTCCTAGGTTTTTTGAGATACACAGAAATCCTTGGCCACACATAATCTTTGGACCAATATCTTTAATCTATCTTCAGTAAAAGTCTGTGCAATAAAGCATAAGGCCCCCAGGAGCTATTAACTTTGAAAGAAGGTGTGGCTTAACAACGCCGAACACAAAAATGCTTATATCGACATCAAGGTGGAGTCCTATGATCTTGGCTCCAATACAAACGTTATTCAAGATTAAATTCTGAACAACATGGTACCCATGTTTTTTCAATTGGGGCGTGGCATAAAAAAGGGCGTGGCTTGTGACTAAAATGACCACAGTTCCTAGAGGAAGTGTTGGATTTGAGCGGGATCAACTGTCACACAATCAGGATTATAAACCTCAAATGCCTAAATAAGATATAAGTTGATTGACAAAACAACATGGCCGCCAGACGAAAAAAAAAACAGAAAATTTGATTTAAATGCTTTTTTCGACATCAAGGAAGACTCCTATGATCTTAAGTAAAATTGATGAGTTGTTGGGCATGAAATTCTGAACAAGATGACGTTTTCACTTTTTCAATTTTCCTGAAACAACATGGCCGCAAGAGGCTAAAAACGGTCCAAATGGACGTAAATTATGCGTTTTTCGACATCAGTATGGATTCTTATGATCTTGTGTCCAATATAAAAGTTGTTGGGCATAACATTCTGAACAAGATTACTTTTTGTGATTTTAATGTTGGTAAAACAACATGGCCGCCAGACGAAAAAAAAGAAAAATTTATTAAAATGCTTTTGTCGATATCAGGATGGATTCCTATGATCTTAAGTCCAATACAAAAGTTGTTGGGCATGGAATTCTGAACAAGATGACGTTTTCAAATCTTCAATTTGGACGAAACAACATGGCCGCCAGAGGCTAAAAACGGTCAGAATGGACGTAAATGCGTTGTTCGACATCAGGATGGATTCCTATGATCTTGTGTCCAATACAAAAGTTGTTGGGCATGGAATTCTGAACAAGAGTACATTTTCAGATTTTAATTTTGGTAAAACAAAAAACCGTCAGAATGGGCTTAAAATGCCTTTTCAAAACTCTATATGGACTCCTATCATCTTGAGTATAATAGAAAAGTTGTTCAGCATGAAATTCCGAACAAGATAGATATCTCACTTTTCAAATTATGCCCAAAAACATGGCTGCCAGAGGCTCAAAACGGTGAGATGCCTTGGTTCCAATCCCATTGAACCACTCTTACTATCATTATCTTCATACTGTATGACAATATATAAAACTTTTCTCTCACTTCATTATCTTCATACTATATGACAATATAAAATACTTCCTTGATTTAAACCAAAAACAATACCTGTGTGTGTGTGTGTGTCTGAAGCTGTCATTACATTAAAAACAATCCATTTACTATCATTATCTTCATACTGTATGACAATATATAATACTTTCGTCTCACTTTTCTAAACAGTGTTTGATCAAAGTAAACCTAAAGTGTGTGTGTGTCTGAAGCTGTCATTACATTAAAAACAATCCATTACAGTGTTTGATCAAAGTAAACCTAAAGTGTGTTCGTGTCTGAAGCTGTGATTACATTAAAAACAATCCATTTACTATCATTATCTTCATACTGTATGACAATATATAATACTTTTCTCTCACTTTTCTAAACAGTGTTTAATCAAAGTAAACCTAAAGTGTGTGTGTGTCTGAAGCTGTCATTACATTAAAAACAATCCATTTACTATCATTATCTTCATACTGTATGACACTACATAATACTTCCTTGATTCAAACCTAAAACAATACTTGTGTGTGTGTGTGTGTGTGTGTCTGAAGCTGTCACAACATTAAAAACAATCCATTTACTATCATTATCTTCATACTGTATGACAAGATATAATACCATTCTCTCACTGTTCTAAACAGTGTTTGATCAAAGTAAAGCTTCTTCCTTGATTTAAACCAAAAACAATACAGTACAATGTAAAGTCCATAAGCACTGACCTAACTGTTTGCAATGTTGATGCAATGCACTTGCCACTTTCGCGTGTGTGTGTGTCTACATGCTATGCCAGTTATGACTCTATTTTAAAGTGTTAAACGAGCGTAACTGCTGAACCCTGACTTTGATACACTTTCATAAAACATTGAAGGCTAATCACCACAATTGAGCTGAGGCCATTCCAACTTCATCAACTGTATAAAATCTGTCAAAGTCTCACTGGTCTGCCTTGTCTGCCTAAGCCTCGACACCCGTTAATCGCTGCTTGCAGCTTTAATTATCATTATTATTTTACATTATTTAATTATGTTTTTTGTATTTTTAAGTTGTTGTATTTGTTTTTAGTTTTGAAGAAAAAATTATAATAACAAGACACTACTGACTTGACGATACAGAGAATAAATGCATTTCTTTATTAATTGACTTAATGACAATGGATATGATAATGTAGTTGTTTATGTTGTCTCATTTTAACATTGAAGTAAGCTAAGCAGTTGTATTATTATTTTATAAATGTCCAAAAGGTTGAGTATTTCCTGTTGGAATGTCCAAAAGGTTGAGTATTTCCTGTTGGAATGTCCAAAAGGTTGAGTATTTCCTGTTGGAACGTTCCGGGTCTAAGAGCCTCTGCGTTAAAGCAGGGGCCCCGGACTCCACGAGAGAGCCGGGAGATCAGATGCTGTTGTTTTACAGGGGACTTGGAATAGAGGACACGTCCACTGTCCCCTAGGCTACAGAGAGATGTTATTCTCATCCAGCAGGCTGAAGGGTGAAGCAGGGCAGGGATTCAGGAGGGATGCTGCTTTGGTACCAGGCAAACATTGTGCATTCAACAGAATAAGAAAAAAGAAGGTGAATTTTCTATTTGGCTCAACAAAAAAAAAAAGGGATATTGTTGCCACAAACAAAGTGTGTGCAGCATACATCCCTCCGTCAGAATCCCATTATCATAATGAAAACAGCTTGTCCATCCTTGGAGATGAGACTTTGATTACTACAAGGGAAACATACTGGTCTGTGAGGATCCTAATGGCAGGTCGTAGAGCCTGGCTCTCCAAAAGGGAGACAAACACATACCTGACCAATCAATATGGCCCGCTCACCACTCCCACAGGAACATCTTCAACTGTCAACAAACGCCTCTACAGCCGTGTGGAGCGCTGGGTCTGGTCTGGTCTGGTCTGTACCTGTACGGTTTGTACAGTCCCCCAAGCAGCCAGGCTCCTGGAAAAATCCATTACCCCCAAACCAACCCCACGCACACTACAACAACCCATTTGATTATCTGCATTATGCTCTGTATTTTGCACAGCATTTAATTTTTTTTGCACTACCACCATGGCTGGTACCACTACCACTTGAACACATTGTCATATTGATGTTGCTACTTATTATTATTATTATTATTATTTATTATTACATACTTTGTTATTGATCTTGTATTGATGCTGCTCTATGACTGTTGAGGATCCAAGCCTAAGAATTTTACTCTTGCGTACTTGTACGATAAGATGTAATAAAAGCAACTCTGATTCTGATTCTGGTTAATGGAGGGCTTCAAGGGGACTCATTTGGGCATTACACTCTCCTCTTGGCATTAGCACAGTTGACTATAACATTACAGATCTACATTTGTTCTGCCTAAGAGCGTTTAATGTCAGCACCCGAACACCCTCATCTGACATTAGAGAGACAGTATCAATGTAGCAGAGCCCTGTAAACGGAACCCCAAAAAAACAACATATAGATGGACAAAGAATAGTTTGGATATGTACCTGAAAACAACAATGAAATAGAAATGAGACATTGTCTTTTCCACCTTGTATCCCCACAGTGCTGGATACTAACAGCGTATTTGACCAACTGGCAAATGCATGGTAATTTGAAAAAAATCTTTGCGTCAATAATCCAAAAAGACGGCTATGATGCAGACTCTCCTCTTCAGACATTTAAGAGAAACGTTGAGAAACCTATCAAATCAAAACCACAGACCACCTGAGGATCCTGAGCTCCGCCTCCAGCACTGGGGAACCCCGAGACATTACAGAGGAACCCCCAAGACCAAAGGGAGCAGCATGTATGGCGTTGCATGAAGCTGTTATTGTTAACAGTCCACTCACTCAAATTCGTTTTGGAAAAAATTGGGCACTCTCTCAACAAGCCATTCAAGGAAGAATTGGCTATTCAAAATGGGGAAATATGGAAAAATCACTTTGAAAACGTGTATAGAACACTGAATTCGGCCCAAAATGATCCCTGCAACAAAAGACACACTTAAGAATCTGTAGTTAAAGACGATTAGAACCTTTTGGACTATCCCGTCACAGAAGAGAAGCTACCGGCTAAAATAAAAGCGCTCAAACCAAGGAAGGATGAAATATACTAACCACATAGCCATATTGCAATTATTCAACCTTGTTCTGAGCATTAGACATTTTCCTGACATCTGGAGCAAATAGATAATTGCACCGGTCTATAAAACATGATCCAAACAATTACCGTGGCATGTGTCAACAGTAACCTGTGGTGTTTTTCCATTAGCACTTTTGGCCGTGCCGAGTCAAACGATGCCGCGCTGATTTGCGTGTCCGTTACCAGTTTAAACTGGTAACGGGCTCTGGCCCGAAGCGGGCAGCGGTGACGTCAGCCCTGGTCGCTCAGCGGAGCGAGGAGTTATCGCTCAAATTGTAGGAAAATAAACCTATACAAATACAATAAACTGCACGTGCTTGTGTCTGAGACACATCGCCATGCATTAAGAGTATGATTAGAGTCCTCAACAGCTTGATTCGTTATTATTCGTTGATTCCTATTACTATGTTGCCTGATTAAAAAGGTTAATGAAGCTTTAGATAGAAGCGCACCACTGGGATTTTAGTTTGACGATATTCACTCGCGAAACAAAATAGCAGATTTCTTTCAGATGAGTATTCGGCTCACGACAAGCGCGTCATCAGTTAAAGACACGCCCTGTTGTATTGGAGACACAAATCCCAGCTGCACCGAGTCTATGTATGATGGAAAAACACCACTGGGGAAGATATTCTGCAGCAACCCAAACCCCCGGCTGCAAGACGTCCTCAGTGGACATAATGTCTGAAGTGTCCTGAGGCAGATTGGATCCACACCCAAACACAGATAACAGACTATATCTACACCCTCCACAATCTCGTTCATAAACCTTTCCACAAAAAAAAGATGTCCTCTTGTTTTGTAGATAAAAAAAAAAAAGCATTTGAGGCCTACCCGGTTTAATGTTTACATTGATGAATTGGCGAGATAACTGGAACATCGAATAAACCTGGTCTCACTCTATCAGACACAGAAATGAAATGTCTACTGTTTGCAGATTATCTAATGTTGCTATCCCCATCTAAGCAGGCCTTACAACAGCAATTAGATCATTTGCAAACCTCCTGCCAGACCTGAGCCCTGACAGTTAACCTGGATAAGACTAGAGTTATGGTCTTCAATAAAAGACCCAGATGTCCATACAGGTTTTCACTGGAATCCACTGAGAATCAACAACACACAGCTATACGTATTTAGGACTAACAATTACTTCCACAGGGAATCAATCTGGCCTTAATGATCTCAGAGACAAGGGAAGAAGGGCTTTTCATGCCATAAAAAGTATACAAACTTAGATATACCTATTCCCATGTGGAATCCATAATCGAAGCGATTCAACTATATGGTAGAGAAGTGTGGGGTCATCTTTAAAATCAGGACTTTGAAAATGGAATAAACACCCAAACAAAACATTGCACGCTGAACTTTGTAATAACATTCTCTGAGTTTGTAGGACTAAGAATTGTATAAACACCTAAAAGCAAGTCACATCAACTCCTAGCATCATAAAGCCCTCCACTGCCAGGAGACCATGGAGAGAAGTCCTTCAGCCAGCTGGTCCTGAGACTCACCTCCTCTCACAGCACAAGGCCTCAGGACAGCTCTCAACCTGGAGACTCACCTCCTCTCACAAGGCCTCAGCCCTCAACCTGGAGACTCACCTCCTCTCACAAGGCCTCAGCCCTCAACCTGGAGACTCACCTCCTCTCACAAGGCCTCAGCCCTCAACCTGGAGACTCACCTCCTCTCACAAGGCCTCAGCCCTCAACCTGGAGACTCACCTCCTCTCACAAGGCCTCAGCCCTCAACCTGGAGACTCACCTCCTCTCACAAGGCCTCAGCCCTCAACCTGGAGACTCACCTCCTCTCACAAGGCCTCAGCCCTCAACCTGGAGACTCACCTCCTCTCACAAGGCCTCAGCCCTCAACCTGGAGACTCACCTCCTCTCACAAGGCCTCAGCCCTCAACATGGAGACTCACCTTTTGAATGAGTATTAATAAAAAAAAGATGAACTCAAATGTTGGATGAAAAAGGAAAGAAAAAGTGATCAGCCTATCAGGCATGCTCACAGTGTCTCTCCTCCTTCCCTGTCAAACATCTGTGTCCCTGCCTGGCAGCGACCATGGCCAGCCACTGCTCCTCTTACAAGCAGATGTACAAGTCATTGTCAAAGAAAAAGCTCTGCTGAGTATCATTTGAAAAATATTTAAAAGAAATGTCAGTATGTAAAAAGTATACATGTAGGCCTTTTTTATATTAACGTTCAGAGAGGAGTAATAGTTTCATCTTTTTATGTGAGGGCACGTTTGACCTCAGTTAGCCAACTGCGTTAGCGCTAGCCAACAACTACTCCTGGTCCGTCCTCCTCCCACGCCTGCTCCTCTGGCCCCACCTGGACGTTGCCCCCTCTCCTCCTCCAAGCTCCACCTGTTGCTGCTGCACAATGTCGGGTACTGACACTGACACTGTAGGCATTGAATACGAATTTGGGCGTATTTGGCAGCATCTGCCTCTAGATCTTTAGAGGCAACGCAACTTCTCTGCACCCCCCTCCCCTTCCTTTTAATGCTCCATTTTGCCCTCATCCATCCACGGATTCCTGCTTCTGACTGGCCGACCCAGACAGACCCACCTGCCTGGAGAGGACAGACCCACCTGCCTGGAGAGGACAGACCCACCTGCCTGGAGAGGACAGACCCACCTGCGTGGAGAGGACAGACCCACCTGCCTGGAGAGGACAGACCCACCTGTCTGGAGAGGACAGACCCACCTGCGTGGAGAGGACAGACCCACCTGCCTGGAGAGGACAGACCCACCTGTCTGGAGAGGACAGAGCCACCTGTCTGGAGAGGACAGACCCACCTGTCTGGAGAGGACAGACTGTCTCAACTCTGCCCACAGAACCAGGGGGACATGTCCACATGTCCTGCTACACTGTAGCCTGTATGAACACATAAGAACCAAACTCTTCAAAATCAATCTAGATACAGAGACCTGCGTCCACTCTGCATGTCCCAGCTAAGAGGAAAGCAGCCCAACACATAGAGTTTGTTAGGCCCTTTCCTCTCCCCCTCTTAACATCTTTTATTTGTTATTATTAATATATATATATATATATAAATAAATGTTTACTATATCTATTTTTTTTATATTAAGAGACACCGAGAGAGAGAGTGAGAGAGAAAGAGAGAGAGATAGAGAGAGACAGAGATGGAGAGAGAGAAAGAGAGAGAGAGAAAGAGAGTAAGAGAGAGAGAGATAGAGAGAGAGAGAGAGAGAGAGAGAGACAGAGACAGAGACAGAGACAGAGAGAGAGAGTGGTGGAAATGTTTAATGTTGGAATGGTAAACAAAGGCTCCTTATCAGAAATGCATGAGAAGGTACCAGCCTCCGTACCAGAGAGTTCCTCCCACTGCACGCGTGCGGGAGAGACAGCACAAAGCACAGAGAAAGGAAGAGATGGAACATGCTAGCGCATGGCCATTAACCATGTACAGTTAAATGGTAAACACGGCAAAGTACCGCAATATAATCCTGCTTTTGAAGGCTGATGATTGCAGCTTAATGTTTATATCCAGACATGCAAGGCGAGGTTGTGTTTTTTATCTGTATGTGGGTTGTGTAATTCTGTTGGCTTTATTTCCAGTCTTTCTCTCCAACTCTTAAACACACAAATTATTTCCCACATAATCATAAAGATAACGAAGCTTTTCACACGACTACACATTTGCTTTGGTTGCACATATTGCAGTAATTCTCCATTCAAGAGCAAATAGCAGACCTTGCATATTGTACCTTTGAGATTACCATTGACCGTGAGGTGGCTGAGGAAGACCGCAGTGCCATGCTTGGGCACCGGGGGCAGATGGGCTGGACCGAGTCGAACACATGGCAGGGAATAGAGCGACAAGCTGTAAAATGAAAAGAACACAACGTAAAAACCTCCATCAACACTCTAGATAGACAGATACATTTATTCAGACACCGGGGCACACGTTTAAGTACATAAACACGGCACACAGTACACAAGACTGCTGAATACATAGACACATTAAAAGAGGGTTGTGGGCTGATTGGTTGACTGGAGTGTGCTTATTCCTTCTGCAGGGGGTCCTAGCTTTCAGGACACGGTCCTGGACCTCTGGGTTCTTTTGACAACCAAACACCTTTCTTATGAACTCCGGCTCATTTACCTTCAGAAGTACATGTCTTCATCCGTGGAAAATGTAAATGCTTGCCTCAAACACGGTGGTATACTTTCCAGATGAATTATGAATTGGGTTATTAGTAGCTGTTAGTAATTAGTGTTAGTATTGAGTTGAAGCAGAATACTTCACAACTGCTATCATTAAACATTTATTGACATTCTCCAGGACCACTAGAGTAAACAATTAAATTATTTTATGTTAACATCAGTTAATTGGAATATACATTTTTCTCACACACACACACACACACACACACACACACACACACACGTCAGATACAGTTAATGCAGTGTGACGCACTCTCTCTCCCCTCTCTCTTACTCTCTCTCTCGTGTCTCTCCTCTCTCTTACTCTCTCTCTCTCTCTCTCTCTCTCCTGTCTCTCGTCTCTCTCTCTCCTGTCTCTCACTCGTCTCTCTCTCTCTCGTCTCTCTCTCTCTCTCTCTCTTCTCTCTCCTCTCTCTCTCTCTCTCCCCTCTCTCTTACTCTCTCTCTCGTGTCTCTCCTCTCTCTCTCCCCTCTCTCTTACTCTCTCTCTCCTCTCTCTTACTCTCTCTCCTCTCTCTCCCTCTCTATCGTCTCTCTCTCTTTCTCTCTCTCCCCTCTCTCTTACTCTCTCTCTCGTGTCTCTCCTCTCTCTCTCCCCTCTCTCTTACTCTCTCTCTCCTCTCTCTTACTCTCTCTCCTCTCTCTCTCTCTCCTCTCTCGTCTCTCTCTCTCTCTCTCTCTCGTCTCTCTCTCTCTCTCTCTCTCTCTCTCGTCTCTCTCTCTCTCTCTCTCTCTCTTTCTCTCTCTCTCTCTCTCTCCCCTCTCTCTCTCTCTCTCCCCTCTCTCTCTCTCTCTCATGCCAAGTAGTGTGAAGTTGATCTGCTGCTTGAACGACACACAGAGGACCCAAAGCGCTCTTACCTTTTTGATCACCATTATCCGATTATCTTTGAGTTTTTTGAAGTGCACGATGCGAACACCAGAAAAATGGATCCTGGCCGTTTGTTCTGGGGCCTCGGAGGCCCTGCCTAGCAACACCCTGGATCAGAGTTCTGGTCTGCGGGGGGAGGGGAGGAGGGTGCGGTGCTGGTGGAGTGGGTGCTCTGTGAGGTTTACGGGGTGCCTTACGGGTCAGACTGGAGGTGATGCAGGTCTGATAGGTTGGGAATGGTGGGTCCAATTACTTTACCAGCTGAGTGAGAGATTTATTTTCAAAAGCTGCTCCCAGCCACCAGCACCTCTGGTGTGTGGCTCACAGTTCCAGCATGTGGAGCAGACAGCCTCTGGTCACACGAGACCGGTCACATGGTTGTCATAGGCCACTCCTACTACGTTGAACCATGTCTGTCGTATCGTCGCCATCTCTCTAGATTTGGTTAGATAAGGTTAAAAAGGAACCAACAACGAATGGATCACGCACCAGCTATGCAAAAACGGAACAGTTTATTGAGTGATTGAATTGGGTAACACAATAAACACAATGGACCAAAATGAGTGTTTTAGCGACCCTTTGTATTTGCGCGTGTGTGTGATATGCAGAGCAAATTGCATTTAATCAAACATCAGCATGTTATATTATAAATCTGGATGTGACTGTTATTTCTGGATCACTCTTTTATTTCTGCAAATTCTGGCATTTAGGGTTTGAAGTAATGGAGGGAAGAAACCCACTGGGCTTTCCTGCTCCTCAGTCCTCCGACCTGCAGGGGAGACAGAGAGGCACAGTCATGCAGAACACGCAGCTCCCACGAGACACAGTTAAACAAGACTGGAGAAGAAATGCAAGGAAAGGCTGAGGGCAGGAGGAGGGTGGGAGTTATAAACATACACACACACACACACACACCCACACAGACTCTGACTTGCCCATTATGTCATGCCTACTGTGTGCGCACGCACGCACGCACGCACGCACGCACGCACGCACGCACACACACACACATGAACATCACGGACAGATAGGTGGTATCACTATTGTCTTCTGACAGGAGTCTGTAAACACAGGGATAACAAAGTGTTGTACAAGAGATTCACGCTCACATAGAAGCAGACGGGAAAAAGAATCACGCTATGCTGAGGCAGACACACACACAAGTTTAAAGGTCTACGTGCACGGAATGTTGCATTTTTGTTGTGTGGGTGAGTGCAAACTAAAACACACACACACACACACACACACACACAGATAGACACACACCAACACACAGAGAAAAAGACACACACACACAGATAAAGACACACACCAACACAGACAGACACACACACTCACACAGATAAAGACACACACAGATAAAGACACACACAGATAAAGACACACACACACACAGATAAAGACACACACACACAGATAAACACACACACACACACAGATAAAGACACACACACACATACACACAGACACACAGATAAAGACACACACACACACAAAGACACACACACACAGATAAAGACACACACACACACACACACACACAGATAAAGACACACACACAGACACACAGATAAAGACACACACAGATAAAGACACACACACACACACACACACACACACACAGTCAAGCCAACCTGCTCCTGACGCAACCGTGCTGCAAGAGCCGAGCGGCCAGCCGTCTGGCGGCCATTAGCGGTGTTGTGGACGGATGCAGAAAGAGATGCTAGCGCTCAGATGAGATGATCTGAGGTCAGCAGGCTGACCGCGGAGCCACAGAATGAGCTGAACAGTCTGAGCTGAACAGTCTGAGCTGAACAGTCTGAGCTGAACAGCCTGAGATGAACAGCCTGAGCTGAACAGTCTGAGATGAACAGTCTGAGATGAACAGCCTGAGCTGAACAGTCTGAGCTGAACAGTCTGAGATGAACAGTCTGAGCTGAACAGCCTGAGATGAACAGTCTGAGATGAACAGTCTGAGGAGCGTACCAGCACAGTTCAAAAGGCTTCACAGCACTCCCACATTGTAATGTCTCAAAGGCCATCGTCAGGTGCAGTCTCAGTGTGTTCCTCCTGGAACTTACCCTGGAAACGGGCCTTGTTTATTGTCAAAGTTAAATCAACATTCAACATTATTTTTGGTGTACATATTGTGTTCTTGTAGAATATCTTAGTGCCAAATGAATTATGATTTAGTTTAATAAAAGGCTCAATAGACACCATGTTGATTTTAATTTTAATTAAAGCCCAAAACATAAAAATTATGTTTTCTTTCTCAACTAGAATAAATGGACATCAGACGTTATTTTTCTATATAACTTTTTACCAAGACTTTGCTGCAGAAACACACTAGCTAGACAGTTTAAAGGAAGCCCAAAATAAGAGCTTGACCATTACAATTATTAGACGCTTAACCTGACATTATGTCTTATATATTGCCGTCACTATAAAGCTATCATAAAAGGGCAATTGTTTAAATGATTGTTGTACCAACCTTATAAGGGCCATGGCTTGTATTGTCTCATCTACTTTTATCTGCTTGGCCACTAAAAACAGTGTCTGTGTTCTAGTTTGTTTTATTGCATTTGAAGCGTTTGTGAGCCTGCATGTAGGAGCAGGGTCACAAGACTCAACTCCCATTAAAACGTCATTTACCCACTTAACGCCACTTGGGTACACTAAGCATTTACCGTAGTTTGTCGGTAAATGACGTAAAACAAACGTAATATAAGAAATAATGCAATCATGTTTTCTTTCTGTGTTACATTTGCAGTGTGGTTGACTGCGCGGTTCACAATCACGAAAAACTCCTTTTCACAAGAAGAAAAGGAATGTCAACAAGATTATTCCTTGAATTACCGGGCAGATTTACACATCGTTTTGTTATTTATAATGAAGTCATCAAAGGAAGAGACACGTTTGGGGGGCCCTCCTACTCCGACACTACGCAGGCTCCAGGCTCCACCCCTCCACCTGCAGGCGTGTCGTTACGGGGGCTAAGAATAGCCGAGGGGCTCACCTCTCACTTCGCTTTTCCCATTTGATACACAAAGAACAATAACCCCATTTAGGGATAAACGTTGTTCTTTTCAGATGTTTTCAACCAAGACCATTCCATGTGTTGATAATGTGTCAACATGCCAGAACAGATAAGGACACTGCGGCAGCCTTGACATTTCTGGAAAGATAGGTTGACATAATGAAGAGGGGATATCAACAGGGCAGATGGACTTTGGGACGCAGACAAGAGATATCAAACTATCTACCGTGTTCGCTCGTGTTCTTCCTCACACGATTGAATAATCTTTTTCCATTTTCTCTTATACATTTGTTTCCTGTTGTATGACCATATATGGCTGTAAATGTATGGTAATGAGCTAACTGGGCTCAAGCATGACTGTTTGGAACAGCCTGCATTCATCAAGGGAAATTGCGTACCAGTGTTTGTACGACAAGCCTAAGCACGCTTGATAAATCCCAAACGTCATGCGTAGGATAGAACCGATAACTTCTTTTACAAACTGCGGCATTTTCTGGCCCTACGTCAAGGTACAGAAACACTGCCCACAAAACCTGCTGTGTAAAGCTTCCCAGCTTACAGCTGAAAGGGCACAATACAGACAGGGGAAGACTCCTAAAATAGTTTAGTCATTTCAAATTGTATTTCCTTTAAAAAGGGCAATTTTGTAGAACAGACTTGGTAGAAATGGAATGTAATATTCTGTGGGCGTGTGTGTGTGGATGATGACTGGTTGAAGCAGCCTCACCTGGCCCGAGTCAGACTGATTGGAGTCTGGAGCTGGGTGAGGCTGCACACCTGTTGCACATTGAGCAATCAGTGTGCACAGGTTAAACCAGCCATCACCGCACATGCTCAGGGAGAGATCTCCTGCATGGCGACATGGAGCACCAGTCGTCTACAATAAACCAGTTATCCACCACCACCACCACCACCACCACCACCACCACCACCACCACCACCACCACCACCACCACCACCACCACCACCCTGCATCCTTTGCCTGGAGGAGCCCAGTAAAAGTCCCCTAGGTGGAGTGTGGCAGCCACCTAGGTGGCGTGTAGCACTAGCTTTGTTACATATTCATAAGTATATTTTTTTCCGTTAAATCGTTCCTTGGAATGAGGCCCTTATATCTACATGGGGAGCGGGTCCTCTTCCATGGAGGCCGCCATGTTGCACCGCCATGTTATTAGGGCCACACCCCTAGTTATTACAGGCCACACCCCTAGCTGTTACAGGCCACACCCCTAGCTATTACAGAACACACCCCTAGCTATTACAGGCCACACCCCTAGCGATTAGACTAGGATAGCTTCTCCTTCTCCTCCACCTTTGCAACAAAAAATCCAGTCTCCCTGACAAACCAGCCGGTTTCAGCAGTGAAGAACAGGCAAACAAAAAACAGAACAACATGGTGGCATCTGCTGGTATTCCAGCTGCTCAGAAGTAATAAAAGCCTGCTATCCAGGTCCATCAAACTGGGGAAAAACGTTTGATTTGCAGCATTTATCGCAAGGACATCGTCGAGACACATTCACACATCCACATAAACTCTGTTCACCCAATCACAGCTCAAGACGTAGCCATACTTGGGAGATCAATACGTGTACAAAGCACATTGAAAGCAGGAGACAAGGTGCTTCTTTACCCAGTGTAAACAGACAGAATAATTTATTTCAGTTTCAGTTTGGAGCTTGGACATGACAGCAACAGTTGATGAAAACACCATGCAGTCTACACAACAGAAACGTGCTTCTTCCTCTTCAAGGTTCCTCCACGCTTTCTTCTCTCACTTAATGAGGAAGCTGAGACAGCGGCAGGCAGAGAGAGAGAGAGAGAGAGGAGAGAGAGAGAGAGAGAGAGAGAGGGAGAGAGATGATGGAGATGGAGAGAGAGAGAGAGAAATGTAGAGATGATGGAGGGAGAGAGAGAGAGACGGAGAGATGATGGAGGGAGAGAGAGAGAGAGAGAGAGAGAGAGAGAGAGAGAGAGAGAGAGAGAGAGAGAGAGAGAGAGGGGGGGAGAGATGATGGAGAGATGATGGAGGGAGAGAAGCAAGTTTCCCATGAGCAGATGCATTAATACAAGACACTTCTTTTTTAACTCCTGGCTCAAAGTGCTAGTGAACACAAAATACTATCTTTTGTTTGTTTTAAACATGTGAGTACTCTTCTATGAACTTGAACCTAGCCACCGATGACATTTTGACACTGTCACTTAAATTAAACTGTAATTTAGAAAACGAAAAGTGTAAAATCAAAAGTTTTTGCCTGTCTCCACCAACAACCAGTTTGAGAAAGTTCTACTCTGCTCCCAACTCAAGTCGTGTTTTTTTCGGAACGTCAAAGTTTCTTTTCAGGGAGATGCCCACCTCAAAAAGTAAGGCGGCTAAGGGCCAGAGGCTACGCTAACGTCACTGCTTGTGTGTGCGTGTGTGTGTGTGCGCGCGTGTGTGCGCGTGTGTGCGCGCGTGTGTGTGCGCGTGTGTGCGCGCGTGTTGAGGTACTTCTGAGCAGCAGTTGAAGTTGTTTGCTGTGTCCCAAAGCGAAGCCTCTCGGACACCTACCGTGATGCTACGGCGTGACGCACTTCATATACAACATCCGTCATTATAACACTCGTCACAACAACGGAACTAGCGTCAAAAGTTTCACAAAGCTGCCACGAGCCGTAACCGTGGGGATAACTCGTCCTTTTCCTTCCTAGAACTCTCGGCCAAAACACATTTCGGTGTTCAAATCCGAGCTGAAACAGGGGCTTCGATCACACTTTAACAGTTCAAACAAAAACGTAACGTTGAATGTATTCTCTCACTTGATAGCACTTCTGGTTAGCATAGTTAATCAGTACTATCAAATCCAGCCAAAATAATAATAGATTACGTTTTAGTGGAACCAAGACGACAGTGGAACAGATGTCTTTGTATTATTTAGTGTGCGCTGTTGCTGATCGATGGTTTTGCCTACATTGACAGGTGCGTATCGATTTGCTGTCATGAACAGCAGAGTGAGAACTTTGTTCTGTGTGCGCCCCGTGGTACAGTAGTGTTGCCATGGTTACCTGTAAGGGTATCCATGGTACTTGGACCTGAAGATGGAGAGGAGGAAGCTGAAGAAGAACACCACCAGGCCAAGCCCCACCAGGCAGATAACTGTAGGAACACGCACACACACGCACGCACACACACGCATACACACACGCACGCACACACAAACACGCACGCACGCACACACAAACACACACGCACGCACGCACACACACACGCATGAGCACACACACGCGCGCACACACACACGCGCACACACACGCGCACGCGCGCACGCACGGACAGACACGCGGACAGATACACAATCACGCATACACACACACGCACACACACAAAAACATACTGGTTAGAACTGGTCTAAAAGCAGAATGCTTGATGGCCGAACCACACATTTCGCCCAAGAAGATATTTGAGGACAAACTCCAAGGTAAAATACAGTGAATTCCGACCGGCGTAATTGTGTAGCCGATAGAGGTTGGGCATCTCGGGGATGACGACAGCCAAGCCACTGCTCTGCTCCATGGCTGGTAACATGCTAAATATATGCGTACAACACGCCAGCTAAAAGGACTTGCTGGCATGAAGCATCCCATTTGGCATGAAATGAATCATAGGAGAAAAGATTACAGACACATGGGATGGAAAGGTGAATTCGTAGATCAATATTAAGGCTTATGGTTGCCTTAATAAAACACACACCCGAGTGTCCGACTAAAGTACAAAATAATTCAATCTAAAATCAACTGGGAGCAAAATAGACAGCGGCAGAGTTGCATCACAGTCGGTGCATTTCTGGAAAGAAAATATTGAAGTGAAAAGGAGCCCTTTAGCTTCCAATGAAGCTTTGTTTAAACAGCAGTAGTCTTCAATTAGCACGCTAATGATCTGTGGACTGGCGCTCCATCGGCCGTGGTCAGCTCAACCGTCACGGGGAGAAGATGAGCGACTGATCTCTGATCTGCTGGTACAGGGCATAAAGTAGCCATGTGTGTGTGTGAGTGAGTGAGTGTATATATGTGTGTGTGTGTGTGTATGTGTATGTGTATGTGTGTGTGTGTGTGTATGTGAGTGTATGTGTATGTGTGTGTGTGTGTGTGTGTGTGTGTGTGTGTGTGTGTGTGTGTGTGTGTGTGTGTGTGTGTGTGTGTGTGTGTGTGTGTGTGGAGGTTCAGGAGTATGGTGTTAAAGTGTCGCTGAGGACTGATATTACTAATCAGGGATTATGAAGAGAACTGCTCCGCAGACCAAACAGGTGATATCTGCAGCTCCTCCTGTGTGTGTGTGTGTGTGTGTGTGTGGGATAGATAAGCAGAGAAAGTCAAGGAACTTAAAGACAATTTAACACAATTTCGTAGGTGTGACAAATGTATTATGAAGTTATGTGCGCAACGAGTGTGTGTGTGTGTGCCTGTGTGTGTTGAGGAGCAGTGTGTATGTGTGGGCTTTATATTGTTGCGAGGTATGGAATTAAAAGTATTTGTCACATCTGCTAGGTAATGAAGTTTCACCAAAAGATGCCCCTGTAAGCGGCAAGGTTAATGAAAAACAAAAAGAAAAGCCAACAAAACAGGAAAGCAACGGAGTCGTCAAATATCTCTCGACACTCATCCTTCCTCCTCCCTCGTCCTCCCTCCTCGTCCTTCCTCCTCCCTCGTCCTCCCTCCTCGTCCTTCCTCCTCCCTCGTCCTTCCTCCTCCCTCGTCCTCCCTCCTCGTCCTTCCTCCTCCCTCATCCTTCCTCCTCCCTCGTCCTCCCTCCTCCCTCATCCTTCCTCCTCCCTCGTCCTCCCTCCTCCCTCGTCCTCCCTCGTCCTCCCTCGTTCCTCATCCTCCCTCGTTCCTCATCCTTCCTCCTCCCTCGTCCTCCCTTCTCCCTCGTCCTTCCTCCTCCCTCGTCCTTCCTCTTCCCTTGTCCTCCCTCGTCCTTCCTCGTCCTTCCTCCTCCCTCGTCCTCCCTCGTCCTCCCCGTCCTTCCTCCTCCCTCGTCCTCCTTCCTCCCTCCTCCCTCCTCCCTCGTCCTCCTCCCTCCTCCCTCGTCCTCCCCCGTCCTTCCTCCTCCCTCGTCCTCCCTCCTCTCTTGTCCTCCTTCCTCCCTCGTCCTCCCTCCTCCCTCGTCCTCCCTCCTCCCTCGTCCTCCCTCCTCCTCTGCTTCTTGCGCTGCGGTAAAAGGACATTTGCATGATATGTTTGCCTCCCCTAATGAGCAGACGCAGGAACACGGAGAGCTGAAGTAGGAAAGATGGCGTGTTGATTTGAGGGCTCGAATGAGGAATAGTTTGGGTGTCAATCCAAATGGAACAATTAATATTCTCTTTTGGGGGGGTATATGCCTATTATGTATATTTGATTTACTATGTTTTACCTTACAGATTGATGCGGACATGAATGCATATACAGATTTCTATTTGTGTATACACATTATGGGGTACGGCTAAAAGTGTGACCTCTAGGTGAGGGTACCCCATGTTAAGGTGGGTGGGACGGGTGGGGGATAGGTTGTAAATAAAATACAAATGGAAACATAAGTAAGCACATGAACGCTGTCTTTAGCACCATAATCTCTGTGTTGCTCCAGGAGAGACAAAAGGACACAGTGAGATACAGAGAAGAAGGTGAAGCAGAGAGCGCAGGCTTTAGTGGTGGAGCTGATGATGGTGCTGATGTTGAAGGTGGAGGTGTTGGTGGTGGTGGTGGTGGAGGTGTAGTGGTGTTAGTGGTGGAGGTGTAGCGGTGTTAGTGGTGGAGGCGTTAGTGGTGGTGGTGGTGGTGGTGGAGGTGTAGTGGTGTTAGTGGTGGAGGTGTAGCGGTGTTAGTGGTGGAGGCGTTAGTGGTGGTGTTAGTGGTGGTGGTGTAGTGGTGGTGGTGTTAGTGGTGGCGGTGGTGGTGGAGGTGTTGGTGGTGGTGGTAGTGGTGTTAGTGGTGGTGGTGGTGTAGGTGTTAGTGGTGGTGGTGGTGGTGGTGTAGGTGTTAGTGGTGGTGGTGGAGGTGTTAGTGGTGGTGGAGGTGGTGATAGTGGTGGAGGTGGTGTTAGTGGTGGAGGTGGTGTTAGTGGTGGTGGTGGTGTTAGTGGTGGAGGTGGTGTTAGTTGTGGTGTTAGTGGTGGTGGTGGAGGTGTTAGTGGTGGTGGTGGAGGTGTTAGTAGTGGTGGTGGTGTTAGTGGTGGTGGTGTTAGTGGTGGAGCTGTACTGGTGTAGTGGTGGTGGAGGTGGTGTTAGTGGTGGTGGTGGAGGTGTTAGTGGTGGTGGTGGTGATGTTAGTGGTGGTGGTGTAGTGGTGGAGGTGGTGTTAGTGGTGGTGTTAGTGGTGGTGATGTTAGTGGTGGTGGTGTAGTGGAGGTGTTAGTGGTGGTGTTGGATGTGTTAGTGGTGGTGGTGGAGGTGTTAGTGGTGGAGCTGTAGTGGTGTAGTGGTGGTGCTGGTTGAGGTGGTGGTGTTGGTGGTGATGTTAGTGGTGGTGGTGGAGGTGTTAGTGGTGGTGGTGGTGTTAGTGGTGGAGCTGTAGTGGTGTAGTGGTGGTGCTGGTTGAGTTGGTGGTGGTGTTAGTGGTGGTGGTGGAGGTGTTAGTGGTGGAGCTGTAGTGGTGTAGTGGTGGTTTTGGTTGAGGTGGTGGTGTTGAGGGGATAATTACATGCCTGTGTATGGGTGATAATTACAGGTTTGTTTGTGTGTGAAGTGTTGTGTGTGTATATAGTGGTGCGTGTGTGTGTGTGTGTGTGTGCGTGTGCGTGTGACACCAGGATAGGCAGCTTGTGTTGTTACGGAGTCATTATCTTTTAATTATCACTTTGAGTTCTCAACAACTCTTGGAGACTGCGTGGGAGAAAGATTATTTTCTTCTCGTCAGTGTGTGTCTGTATCACAGTGTGTGAGTCACTCTGTGCCTTCCCGTGTCCATTCTGCGGTAAGTGTGTGTGTGTATGTGTGGACGTATAATCATGCACGTGGGCCGTGTGTGTGTGTGTGTGTGTGTGTGTGTGTCTATGCACTGCACGCATGTGTTTGCCCATGCATGCACTGTGTGTGTGTGTGTGTGTGTGCGCATGTGTGTGTTCTGGGCTTCTAAATTAAGATTGCAACGAGGAGCTGCTTTAATTGCGCCACACACACACACACACACACACACACACACGTGAAGAAGGTTGGATTCTAAACGTGGTCATTTTCTATAATCAACAGTCACAGGGAATAAATGAGCCCTTATATCTAGGCTGGAATACAAAATGGATAACACAAGAGCGCTCAGTGCATTCAAACCGTCCTCGTCAGTGTTGTCAACATTATGTATATGACATTTGATTGATACCACTCGTGATATTGATCCAGATTCAGCACCGGATCCGATGCGGTGCCTGTGAAGTCCTTGACGTGCGTGCGTTTGTGTAGAACAAAGCCCCGCCTTCAGCGACGGAGACAGCCCATTGGCTGACTGGAGCTGGAGCGAGGCAGCTCCTCAGCTCGTGATGCTGGGGCCCGTTCCGGTCCTTTTGTTGCTTCGTATTGGGTGATTTATGTCGCGTGGGACGATGGTGTCGAGGCCTGACGCTGTCTGCGTCCCGGGGGGGGGGGGGGGGGGGGGGGTGGCCGGTGACGCGGGCACGGGGTGTGGTCTCCCACCTGACTCCGCCCCCTCGTGCTGCCTACCTGAGCAGGTAAGCAGGGTGGGGTTCGTTTGGGAAAGAGCTGGCGGAAGCAGGAGGGATACCGGGGTTGTTGTTTTTTTGGACGGTGAAACGTCACTGTGAACGTTGGGCATCGCAGATGATGCATTACTCGCGCTCCCCGAGTTAATCCACTTTAAGTCGTTCCAAAGCCCTCCGCGCGTCACACGGTGTCCTGCGCCTGTCATGGTGGTAATGATGATGTAATGATCACCCAGATTGAAATGCGTTGGCAGCACTGATGGACAGCTGTGCAAACACAGGCCCCCACTGAAGACAGACGTGACGGTGTGGACGGGACAGAGCGTGTAATCGGTGTGCGTTTAAGTCTGCAAGAGGTGTATATTGTGTTACAACGGACACTGTACATCCGTCCTTTACCAATATAACAATATCGGACATTTTTCACCACTCGTATTTCTGATGGAAAGCTCCACTGCAGAGCATCATTAAATTCAACGGTGCCTTGGCAAGGCATTATTGGCATCTCTGCAACACAAGGGCAGAGAGATATATATGACTTCTGGGCATCTCTTTGTGACCCCCTGCTCGGTTGAAAAAAACGACTGCCGAGCTAGCTTTCAAGCTAGCGTTCATGTAGTGTGCCAATGTAGCGGTTTGGGTGCAGTCCAACGAAAGAGCTGGAAGCTGAGCGACTACTATGTAATCCGCTAATCTCGAGCTCTGTAGGGAAGCAGCCGTCGTAGGACTACAGCGAGGGCTCCTCCATCAGGGATGTTTGGAGCAGATGACTGAATCCTAAAGGAACATTCGCTAGGTCACGCTAGTGTCCCTGAGCACGGCAAGTTTAAAACACATACAAAATCACAAACAGCTTAGAAGAATCGGTCCTTTTTGACTGCACTGCAAAATGTATTGGTTGGTGCGTTACGTCATGTGACCCGGGTCATAGTTGAAATGAGTTCAACTTCGAAGCGAGCGAGCATCCCCCCCCCCCCCCCCCCCCCCCCCCCCCCACTGAAAAGGCAGCGCCGCCTCCCCCATCGGTAAGCAGTGGAGCGTCTCGAGGGATTTTCAGGAATCTGGTGTTAGACCCAGGATGTAGGAACGAAGCTGAATGAAAAAAGATCCACTGGGTTTACACTCCAGTGCCTTCCTTCCCGGGTGTGAGGCATCAACGGGAGGGATGATCAAGTCCTTGACACTGACCACTGAATGTGGGCCTTTGGCTGATTCCAGAATAAGTATTCTAATTCCACTGTGGGCCCTGTCACTTTGCCCCCGCGCTGTTTGCGCCAGCTGCTTCGCGTTGATTCGAAAACTGAAGCCTAAGTCACCTTAGCAAGGAGTGATTGGTTAAATGCCTGCAGTGAACCATTTAAATGGTAATGTTCGGTAACATAGAGGGAGCGCTTTATAGCTGGGGAAGGAGACATTTTTGTAGCTTTAATACATTCCCCCTGCAGTCTGTGGCCAGTGTTTGCTCTATATCAGGTACACATTATAGCATATAGAGAAAAAAATATATATAGAGTGAGTGAGTGAGAGAAAGAGAGAGAGAGAGAGAGAGAGAGAGAGAGAGAGAGAGAGAGAGAGAGAGAGATGTACTTACTCCTTCTCTTGCCCACATCCCCTTTGGAGGTAGCCGCCTCGTTCAACAGCACCATCCCCATGGTGATGGCTGCATCTGGGATACAGTTGTCAAGGGAACAACACATGCTGGACTTGCAGGCTGTCTCGGGGAGACCAGCTGTGGGTGGACACTCACACACAGACAGACAGACAGACAGACACACACACACGAGGAAGAGGTGGCACGTTCCTTGGCCTGATGTAAAGCTGGCTCCCCCCTGGCTTGACATCCCCGTCTCTGAGACGCGAGGTGGGATCTCCCTGGGTTCACCAGCCGAGCACCACGTCTACCGCTTGCATGGTTCAAAACGCCCAAATGTGTGACGGAGCCACTCAATGAACTGAGGAGAAAGTCCACACGGACTGGACCACGTCATCTGTTGGGTCAAGGTCCAGTATAACTGAAGCCAGCTGAGCGGGTTTACCTTGCAGCGTTACATCGGGGTGTTTCTTACCACTCATTTCCCGGCTGGCTGGAAAGTTTGTGAGCGGCTAGTTGACTAACAACAACAACAAAAAAGAGGCGCAACATTTTCTTAAAAACACGACAGCGGCTGAAACACTGGTGTTCTCAGCCACTGTTTGTATCGCTCTATGCGCTTATCCTTCACGTTAACACATTCATGGTTTTATTCTGTACCTAATTAAAACAAGATATCTAAATGAAGTCATTAAAAGATCAAATCACAAACGACTTGACCTTAAATGGGGTGAAGATCGCTGCTGGGAATTATGGAATAATTAGATGAATGATTCAAATGTTGAAACGACACATCATTAAACGTTAGTTTATAACAATTAAAACAAGGTCAATTCTTATAAGCATATTTATCTCAAGGAAATGCATTTCTCTGAAAAATAAAAAGGCATTTCTGGTGCCGACACACAAACACAGCAGCTAACATGGATGTGTGTGTGTGTGTGTGTGTGTGTGTGTGTGTGTGTTGATGCTTGTGTGAGTGCATGTGTGTGTGTGTTGATGCTTGTGTGCGTGCATGTGTGTGTGTGTTGATGCTTGTGTGCGTGCATGTGTGTGTATCTACTTGCACTTGTCGGTGTTGATGGGCATGTGTGTGTGTGTCTTTGCTACACACTTCGTATTCATGTGTGTGTCGGTGTTGATGTGTGTGCATGCAATTATACATAAGCAGGTTAGAATTGAAATAAATACAAAGTGTGTGTGTGTGTGTGTGTGTGTGTGTGTGTGTGTGTGTGTGTGTGTGTGTGTGTATACACATTTGAGGAACATTTTACAATTTCAATGCTTTTGAACGGAAGCAGAATGGGCCTGCTGGGATATTATTATTATATAAAATGTAAATCAAATCATACCCAGCACTCCAGACAGACATTTGCAAATGGTTTGAATTGAACAGGAAATGAGTTCTCAGTGAAAACAATCTGTTGGACAGTAAACAATGGTTAAGTGATGTGGGTCAATTTACGCATTCACGCACACTGACACACACGCACACGCGTACACACACACACACACACACACACACACACACACAGAGAAGGATACTCAGAAGCAGAATGATGTGGGACTCTGCAACGAACTGGGCTTGGCTGCTGCCATGGATATAACTCTGGAAGAGAGAGAGAGAGAGATTTATTCAGAACCTGTCGCTTCACTCATTCAATTCAAATACAAAGGCCACAACAGCACACATTAACATACGAACGGGAGTTTACCACACTTCCCCACAAACCACGAAGAACCTCATCCTACCATAACGGCAGGAAGCAAACAGAAAGGTATGAGGTAAACAGAGTGGATTCCCTTAAATACTATCTCTGTTCTGCAGAAGTCACATACCAATTCAGTCTTTCCTCAATGAGCTCGTGTGTATGTGTGCCTGTGTGTGTGCGTGTGCGTGTGTGTGTGTGTGTATATGTGTGCCTGTGTGTGTGTGTGTGCGTGCATGCGTGTGTGTGCCTGTGAGTGCGTGTGTATATGTGTGCCTGTGTGTGTGTGTGTGTGTGCGTGCGTGCGTGTGTGTGTATATGTGTGCCTGTGTGTGTGTGTGTGCGTGCGTGCGTGTGTGTGTGTGTGTGCCTGTGAGTGCGTGTGTATATGTGTGCCTGTGTGTGTGTGTGTGCGTGTGTATTGTGAGTCAGAGAGAAGGCACATGTGTGTGGGCAGGAATGGTGGTTCATGCTTCATTGAGTGGGCAGCAGGTCATCTTTACCTTAGAGCATCACCCCCACACACAAGGACACAGGCACACACACACGGGCACACGCACGCACACACACACACACACACACTGGCACAGGCACACACACACGGGCACACGCACAGGCACACACACTCATGCACGCACACGGGTTCAAATTCAACACACACACAGTACCACATACAGAATATTCGGTCTCTATTTGATCTGTTATTGTGAACTAGTATTGGAAACAAAATATTTGTATATTGTTTTCATTGTATTCAATGGCAAGTTTGTGTTTAATGCAAATCTATTGAATCATTTAATGGTGCTTTTATTTATTCAGTAACTCTCTGACGATAGACACCACTTCTGCAAGAGACACCTGATATTTTGGTGTCCAGTGTTACACTGCGTTTGTTAAAGCACACACACACACACACACACACGTCATGACAGCGCAGACAGACCTGGCTACCTGCGAGACTAGTGCGCTGAAAGTTCCTTGGGTTCGATCACCAAAGTCCACAGCCTATCTGCCAGATACCCTCGAGCAAGATGCCCCTCCTCGCTCCGCCATCACCCGCCTCCCCCCCCCCCCCCCCCCCCCCCCCCCCCCCCCCCCCCCCCCCAGTCACGTGGAGGAGGGCTTGTCTTCTGCAGGATGACAGCACATGATGCTGGTGTGGATGCAGGAACACGTTTTACCTGTAGTGCCACGGCTCCACAGGCAGACCCAGCATGGACTGTAGGTGTATAAGAGGTGGCTAATCAAAGAGAAACAAGGAAACAGCTCGATGCGCGTGCGTTCACTAAAGGCAGCAGGAGCCAGCCTGCCAGTTTAACAAGCACAGAGCCGTGCGGGCAGGGGCGTTCACACCCACACTGAGTGGTGAGTCCGCTGGAGCGCACGATAACTACTCCTAGACACACCCCAGTGACCCGGGGCCAGCCCGGCCCCAATTCACCTGCTGCTGCGCTGTGTTCGGCTGGAGGAGAGAACACAGGTTTAGAGCCAGCAAGAGACACAGAGAGAGAGAGAGAGAGAGAGAGAGAGAGAGAGAGAGAGAGAGAGAGAGAGAGAGAGACAGAGAGAGAGAGAGAGAGAGAGAGAGACGAGAGAGAGAGAGAGACCGAGAGAGAGAGAGAGAGAGAGAGAGAGAGAGAGAGAGAGAGAGAGAGAGACCGAGAGAGAGAGAGAGAGAGAGAGAGAGAGACCGAGAGAGAGAGACCGAGAGAGAGAGAGAGAGAGAGAGAGAGACCGAGAGAGAGACCGAGACCGAGAGAGAGAGAGAGAGAGAGAGAGACCGAGAGAGAGAGACCGAGAGAGAGAGAGAGACCGAGAGAGACACCGAGAGAGAGACCGAGAGAGAGAGAGAGAGAGAGAGAGACCGAGAGAGAGACCGAGAGAGAGAGAGATAGAGATAGAGAGAGAGAGAGAGAGAGAGACCGAGAGAGAGACCGAGAGAGAGAGAGAGACGAGAGAGAGAGAGAGAGAGAGAGAGAAAAGGCTAAAGTCCAGAGAAAGAAGATGCGAGTGCAGCGAACAGAAGAGTTGGAGACATGGCTGTTTGGCAGGGCATTTTGCTGATGTCCTCCTCAGCACCAGCGTCCAGCAGCCGGGAGGGGAGAGGTGAAGGAGGGATGAGCACAACAATGCTGGCAGGACGGGGGGAGGGGCAGTGGTGCCGGATTCCTTTCGCTTCAGCGGAAATCAAATGAAAAAAAGCCTTTTTTCCAACTCCAGAATCAGCCGGAGAGCGTCGTGGATAAGCTGAAGCTCGCTTCTTTGATGTGTGGCGCAGGGGTTCTGCATGCGCGCTTTCTTGTGTTCTTGGGAGGCTTTGAAAAACGTTATCTAGAAGCTTCCTGTATTGACTGGAGAGGGAGGCTACTTGTCAGGACACGGTCGGTTGGCCTTGTGTTCTGTCGATGCCAAAGTTTGTCGGCCGATGGCCAAGTTGCCCTGGATATTTGTCTTTTTCACATTTTGTTCTAACGCTGCATTATGGTTTAAGACAAGATCAATATAAAAACTAAGATTAATATTTCAAGCTAACACCGTCTCTTTCATTTGTTATTATCCAACCCATTTTGATCTTCTTTTGTACCAGTGATGCAAACTCTGTCTTCACCTCGAAGGCATCAGTACACCTTTAACCAGAGGTCTCCACCCCTAACCAGAGGTCTCCACCCCTAACCAGAGGTCTCCACCCCTAACCAGAGGTCTCCACCTCTAACCAGAGGTCTTCACCCCTAACCAGAGGTCTCCACCTCTAACCAGAGTCTCCACCTCCAACCAGAGGTCTCCACCCCTAACCAGAGGTCTTCACCCCTAACCAGAGGTCTCCACCTCTAACCAGAGGTCTCCACCTCTAACCAGAGGTCTCCACCTCTAACCAGAGTCTCCACCTCTAACCAGAGGTCTTCACCCCTAACCAGAGGTCTCCACCTCTAACCAGAGGTCTCCACCTCTAACCAGAGGTCTCCACCTCTAACCAGAGTCTCCACCTCTAACCAGAGGTCTCCACCTTTAACTAGAGGTCTCCACCTCTAACCAGAGTCTCCACCTCTAACCAGAGGTCTCCACCTTTAACCAGAGGTCTCCACCTCTAACCAGAGGTCTCCACCTCTAACCAGAGTCTCCACCTCCAACCAGAGGTCTCCACCCCTAACCAGAGGTCTCCACCTCTAACCAGAGTTATCCACCTCTAACCAGAGGTCTCCACTTCTAACCAGAGGTCTCCACCTCTAACCAGAGTCTCCACCTCTAACCAGAGGTCTCCACCTTTAACTAGAGGTCTCCACCTCTAACCAGAGTCTCCACCTCTAACCAGAGTCTCCACCTCCAACCAGAGGTCTCCACCCCTAACCAGAGGTCTTCACCCCTAACCAGAGGTCTCCACCTCTAACCAGAGGTCTCCACCTCTAACCAGAGGTCTCCACCTCTAACCAGAGTCTCCACCTCTAACCAGAGGTCTTCACCCCTAACCAGAGGTCTCCACCTCTAACCAGAGGTCTCCACCTCTAACCAGAGGTCTCCACCTCTAACCAGAGTCTCCACCTCTAACCAGAGGTCTCCACCTTTAACTAGAGGTCTCCACCTCTAACCAGAGTCTCCACCTCTAACCAGAGGTCTCCACCTTTAACCAGAGGTCTCCACCTCTAACCAGAGGTCTCCACCTCTAACCAGAGTCTCCACCTCCAACCAGAGGTCTCCACCCCTAACCAGAGGTCTCCACCTCTAACCAGAGTTATCCACCTCTAACCAGAGGTCTCCACTTCTAACCAGAGGTCTCCACCTCTAACCAGAGTCTCCACCTCTAACCAGAGGTCTCCACCTTTAACTAGAGGTCTCCACCTCTAACCAGAGTCTCCACCTCTAACCAGAGGTCTCCACCTTTAACCAGAGGTCTCCACCTCTAACCAGAGGTCTCCACCTCTAACCAGAGTCTCCACCTCCAACCAGAGGTCTCCACCCCTAACCAGAGGTCTCCACCTCTAACCAGAGTTATCCACCTCTAACCAGAGGTCTCCACTTCTAACCAGAGGTCTCCACCTCTAACCAGAGTCTCCACCTCTAACCAGAGGTCTCCACCTTTAACTAGAGGTCTCCACCTCTAACCAGAGTCTCCACCTCCAACCAGAGGTCTCCACCCCTAACCAGAGGTCTTCACCCCTAA
The DNA here is from genome assembly GCA_026745465.1 of Lota lota. NCBI lineage: Eukaryota > Metazoa > Chordata > Actinopteri > Gadiformes > Lotidae > Lota > Lota lota. Next base: position 3,592,022 of record JACYXH010000690.1, on the reverse strand, counting down.
CCAGAGGTCTCCACCTCTAACCAGAGGTCTCCACCTCTAACCAGAGGTCTCCACCTCTAACCAGAGTCTCCACCTCTAACCAGAGGTCTTCACCCCTAACCAGAGGTCTCCACCTCTAACCAGAGGTCTCCACCTCTAACCAGAGGTCTCCACCTCTAACCAGAGTCTCCACCTCTAACCAGAGGTCTCCACCTTTAACTAGAGGTCTCCACCTCTAACCAGAGTCTCCACCTCTAACCAGAGGTCTCCACCTTTAACCAGAGGTCTCCACCTCTAACCAGAGGTCTCCACCTCTAACCAGAGTCTCCACCTCCAACCAGAGGTCTCCACCCCTAACCAGAGGTCTCCACCTCTAACCAGAGTTATCCACCTCTAACCAGAGGTCTCCACTTCTAACCAGAGGTCTCCACCTCTAACCAGAGTCTCCACCTCTAACCAGAGGTCTCCACCTTTAACTAGAGGTCTCCACCTCTAACCAGAGTCTCCACCTCTAACCAGAGGTCTCCACCTTTAACTAGAGGTCTCCACCTCTAACCAGAGTCTCCACCTCTAACCAGAGGTCTCCACCTTTAACTAGAGGTCTCCACCTCTAACCAGAGTCTCCACCTCTAACCAGAGGTCTCCACCTTTAACCAGAGGTCTCCACCCCTAACCAGAGGTCTCCACCTCTAACCAGAGTCTCCACCTCTAACCAGAGTCTCCACCTCCAACCAGAGGTCTCCACCCCTAACCAGAGGTCTTCACCCCTAACCAGAGGTCTCCACCTCTAACTAGAGGTCTCCACCTCTAACCAGAGTCTCCACCTCTAACCAGAGGTCTCCACCTTTAACTAGAGGTCTCCACCTCTAACCAGAGTCTCCACCTCTAACCAGAGGTCTCCACCTTTAACTAGAGGTCTCCACCTCTAACCAGAGTCTCCACCTCTAACCAGAGGTCTCCACCTTTAACCAGAGGTCTCCACCCCTAACCAGAGGTCTCCACCTCTAACCAGAGTCTCCACCTCTAACCAGAGTCTCCACCTCCAACCAGAGGTCTCCACCCCTAACCAGAGGTCTTCACCCCTAACCAGAGGTCTCCACCTCTAACCAGAGGTCTCCACCTCTAACCAGAGGTCTCCACTTCTAACCAGAGGTCTCCACCTCTAACCAGAGGTCTCCACCTTTAACTAGAGGTCTCCACCTCTAACCAGAGTCTCCACCTCTAACCAGAGTTCTCCACCTCTAATGTTGCTGTTCATGCTGGCTTCTCTTTGCTATTCAGAGATGCAGGCTAACAAGCAGGAGGCTGTCTGAACCTTTCCTTGACAGACACACACTGGCTGTGCGTCAATATTTGATTGCGGGGGTAAAACTATGTATATGAATGCTGTCAGGTAGCACAGTTTCTCCTCACACAGCCGTTAGAGACAGACAGGCAGGGCTTCTTGCTTGAGTTTTGTGACACGCGTATTGATTTAGCCGTCTGCTGCAGGCGCTGTGAACTGATGTGCACGATCATGTATGAATGCACACACACAGACACACACACACACACACACACACACACACACACACACACACACACACACACACACACACACACACACACACACACACAGACTTCTTTAACTTACTGTTGAGCAGTCCACAAGCATGAAAAATCCCTGGTTTCATGGCTGACCACTTGTAATTAATCTGATGTATTGGAGAGAGGCTCCATTCATTAGAGTGTAGTGTGACTCCCAGATTTGGCATTCTCATGCGTACCCACAAAGCGAGAGTGAGAGTGTTACGCTCTGCATTTGATGCGTTGGTTTGGCGCCCCCTCTGGCCAGTGTTGTATTTTTCCAGCCACACCAGGAAGTAGTGTCGAGTCCTTCTACAGTAAAGTGCACTGAAAAGCTTGTCATGTCATACATTTTTAAGTGCATCTTGCAATATAGTAGTATATTTTATACCGATGATGTAGTTTAATTTCTTTGTGCTGCGCGGTTAAGCAGCCCAGCTTATGTAGCTGGGCTGTAGTTGTTCAGCAGCTAGCATTTAAATGGTGTTTTCTGTTGATTTACTGTAGAAATGGATCACATTTTAGTATACGTATTACTATGTTAGCTTAGTAATATTGATATATCTTTCATCTATTCATAATATATTTATAAAACTGTCCATATTTGATACAAGCCACATTTAGATTGATTTCCTTCTCTCCTGTGTACACGCTGAGTCTTGAATAAACCTGGAGCTTAAAGGCTCCTGACTCTGGGCCCTCAGTGATTGGAGCTTGGTTAGATACACCTTTAGGAGGCAAGTACAGAGCGCGAGAGAGAGAGAGAGAGAGAAGGGAGCAACATTTTATGGTTTATGGAAAGAATAGTTGTCTTTGCATTTTCCCCGCCTGTTTGTAGGTCTGTTTGTGCTCCCGTACATTATTTTGGACAGTTGTGTGTGTCGCGTTTCACATGCAGGGCTGTGCAACTGGTGTGGCTGTGGATGTATCCCTATTCAGTGTATCCCAGTATGACTGCAATCATTCCAAGTGACTAAATGTATCATTTTATCGTTGGTTCACCACAAACACTCTACATGCTATACAGCGATAGAGCACATACAAACACACACACACACACACACACACACACACACACACACACACACACACACACACACACACACACACACACACACACACACACACACACACACACACACACTTTCTGTATTCCTTCATGTTAAAGGTACTGTAGGTACGATTTGAGAGTTGTTTGTAGAGCTTGGAAAAAAGCAGAAGAGATCAGGATTTGGAAAATAAACAACAGCTTCTTTCTCTGCTCCTCCCACTCTCTGCTCCTCCCTCTCTGCTCCTCCCTCTCGGCTCTTCCCTCTCTGCTCCTCCCTCTCTGCTCCTCCCTCTCTGCTCCTTCCTCTCTGCTCCTTCCTCTGTGCTCCTCCCTCTCTGCTCCCTCCCTCTCTGCTCCTCCCTCTCTGCTCCTCCCTCTCTGCTCCTCCCTCCCTGCTCTCTCCCTCTCTGCTCCCTCTCTCTCTGCTCCTCCCTCTCTGCTCCTCCCTCCCTGCTCCTCCCTCTCTGATCCCTCCCTGCTCCTTCCTCTCTGCTCCTCCCTCTCTGCTCCTCCCTCTCTGTTCCTCCCTCCCTGCTCCCTCCCTCTCTGCTCCTCCCTCCCTGCTCCTCCCTCTCTGCTCCTCCCTCCCTGCTCCTCCCTCTCTGCTCCCTCCCTGCTCCTTCCTCTCTGCTCCTCCCTCTCTGCTCCCTCCCTCTCTGCTCCTCCCTCCCTGCTCCCTCCCTCTCTGCTCCTCCCTCCCTGCTCCCTCCCTCTCTGCTCCTTCCTCTCTGCTCCTCCCTCTCTGCTCCTCCCTCCCTGCTCTCTCCATCTCTGCTCCTCCCTCCCTGCTCCTTCCTCTCTGCTCCTCCCTCTCTGCTCTCTCCCTCTCTGCTCCCTCTCTGCTCCTTCCTCTCTGCTCCTCCCTCTCTGCTCCTCCCTCTCTGTTCCTCCCTCCCTGCTCCCTCCCTCTCTGCTCCTCCCTCCCTGCTCCTCCCTCTCTGCTCCTCCCTCCCTGCTCCTCCCTCTCTGCTCCCTCCCTGCTCCTTCCTCTCTGCTCCTCCCTCTCTGCTCCCTCCCTCTCTGCTCCTCCCTCCCTGCTCCCTCCCTCTCTGCTCCTCCCTCCCTGCTCCCTCCCTCTCTGCTCCTTCCTCTCTGCTCCTCCCTCTCTGCTCCTCCCTCCCTGCTCTCTCCATCTCTGCTCCTCCCTCCCTGCTCCTCCCTCTCTGCTCCCTCCCTGCTCCTTCCTCTCTGCTCCTCCCTCTCTGCTCTCTCCCTCTCTGCTCCTTCCTCTCTGCTCCTTCCTCTCTGCTCCTTCCTCTCTGCTCCTCCCTCCCTGCTCCCTGCTCTTTACCATTTCTCCGCCATTGAGATGACATCGCCGTGTGCATGTGATTGACAGGCAAGATGGATTCCCTGAACTAATCAAGGAAGCGATGCCTTGATGGGTCAGAAATGAGCGGGGAGCGGTCTTGAATCTAAATGGCGTCATACAGAGGCAAGCGCCTGCTCAACCAGAACAGATCTTCTCTCAGCCCATTTCACTCACCACCAGCTGACGGATGGCTGGGGGAGCAGATGGCAGCTCTTAAATCTTAACTACACATGCAAAAGGCATTTCCGTGTGGCAAATGTTTCTTATTATGTACGGTTTTACAATAAAACCAGGCGGTAAAGCAACAGCCAACACACGGAAAACCCTCTTCTTTGCATGTAAAGAGAAGCAATTGGATTGGTTAGACACTATATCGCCAAAAGTATTGGGACACCCCTCCTATCATTGAAATCAGGTATTCCAAACACTTCCATGGCCACAGGTGTATAAAATCAAGCACCTAGGCATGCAGACTGCTTCTACAAACATTTGTGAAAGAACGGGTCGCTCTCAGGAGCTCAGTGAATTCAAGCGTGGTACCGTGATAGGTTGCCACCTGTGCAATAAGTCCATTCGTGAAAATTTCTCACTGCTAAATATTCCACGGTCAACTGTTAGTGGTATTATAACAAAGCGGAAGCAATTGGGAACAACATAAACTCAGCCACGAAGTGGTGGGCCACGTAAAATCCCAGAGCGGGGTCAACGCATGCTGAGGCGCACAGTGCGCAGAAGTCGCCAACTTTCTGCAGAGTCAACAGCTACAGACCTCCAAACTTCGTGTGGCCTTCAGACTAGCTCAAGAACAGTGCGTAGAGAGCTTCATGGAATGGGTTTCCATGGCCGAGCAGCTGCATCCAAGCCTTACATCACCAAGTGCAATGCAAAGCGTCGGATGCAGTGGTATAAAGCACACCGCCACTGGACACTAGAGCGGGGGAGACGTGTTCTCTGGAGTGACGAATCACGCTTCTCTGTCTGGCAATCCGATGGACGAGTCTGGGTTTGGCGGTTGCCAGAAGAACGGTACTTGCCTGACTGCATTGTGCCAAGTGTAAAGTTTGGTGGAGGGGGGATTATGGTGTGGGGTTGTTTTTCAGGGGTTGGGCTTGGCCCCTTAGTTACTGTTAAAGGAACTGTTAATGCTTCAGCATACATGTTGGACAATTTCATGCTCCCAACTTTGTGGGAACAGTTTGGGGATGGCCCCTTCCTATTCCAACGTGACTGCGCACCAGTGCACAAAGCAAGGTCCATAAAGACATGGATGAGCGAGTTTGGTGTGGAGGAACTTGACTGGCCTGCACAGAGTCCTGACCTCAACCCGATAGAACACCTTTGGGATGAATTAGAGCGGAGACTGCAAGCCAGGCCTTCTCGTCCAACATCTGTGCCTGACCTCACAAATGCGCTTCAAGAAGAATGGTCAAAAATTCCCATAAACACTCCTCAACCTTGTGGAAAGCCTTCCCAGAAGAGTTGAAGCTGTTAATAGCTGCAAAGGGTGGGCAGACTCCATATTAAACCCTACGGATTAAGAATGGGATGTGATTAAACTTCATGTGCATGTAAAGGCGGGCGTCCCAAAACTTTGGCAATATAGTGTATGTTAAACACCACAGACCTGCAGTATCCAGTGCACAGCGGCACCACTTGTTCCTCACTGTGTGGTCTAGTATGATTACAATGTTTTCAATGTGAATTTGTATGTGAATTTGTCAATGATTTTATGCGTTTGTGTTTGTGTGTGTGTGTCTGTGTGTGTGTGTGCGTGTTTGGAGTTAGACCAGCCTCCACTTGTGTTAATAGTACACTGAACTGTGTATGTATGTGTGTGCACACTGTGTGTACTAGTGCATGGTGTATTCACAACTCTGCGTCTCTGCATAAACCGTGTTCAGAGTGCATTTTCTAATGTCCCTTTTTAAAGCAGAGTGCCTCTTCGACCAATTCATTGACAACTTATTCATTGCAGAGCCTACGCATGTGTTAACCTACATTAGTCCAAACTCTCTGATTAAATTCATATAATGGGTCAATTGTAATATAAAGCATTGAAAATGAAAATAATGAGAAGCGTATGAATATAAAGAAGCAAACAGCTCTACTCTATTGTCCACCTGCCTACTCTAGATTCAGAAAGCATGACCAGACACACTGTAATATTATGCTCAAACATTGTGGTTGCAATAAAAACTAAATTGATTGAAAAACAAATAGGTTTCGTATTTATTCTTTTGAAGCCAGTATTAGTTTATTTTCAACTAAGCTGTGTGTGTGTGTGTGTGTGTGTGTGTGTGTGTGTGTTATTTTGTGTGTGTATGTGTGTGTGAATACATTGACATTAAAAAGGTCTTGTTTACATTAGTAGAGAATCCTATTGCTTCAAGCAGCCAATTTGTCAGACTTTCAAATGAATTAAGGAACACGTGCATATATTCGCCTGCACGGCCACATGATGATTTGAGTATACATAGACACACACACATACACACAGACACACACACACACACACACACACCCATCTCTCTCTCTCCATTGCTTGATCTACTCTCTCTTTGGCCATCAGCGGCGGCTGCTCGTGCTAATAGCTAGGAGCCAGATAACCTTTACAAATAGCTGTACACAGCGCTGGCTGGCTCCCCTAATGGCCGTCCGACATAGTTTGTGGGTTTGTTCAATTGTGCGAGCGGTTTGTGTGTACATATGTGTATATGCGTGTATGTGTTTGTGTTTGGGTGTGCATGTGTGTGTATGATTGCGTGTGTGTGTGTGTGTGTATATGATTGTGAGTGTGAGTGTGTGTGTGTGTGTGTGTGTGTGTGTGTGTGTGTGTTTATGATTTGATTTTGTTTCAGTAAAAGGTCACAAGCCAATGAGACAGAGAAAGAGAGAGAACTTGAAAGAGGGAAAGAAAAGAGGGAAAGAGACAGAAGGAGAGAGAGATAAGGGTACCCACTTCACAGGAATAGGCAATATGTGTGTATGTGTATGTGTATGTGTATGTGTGTGTGTGTGTGTGTGTGTGTGTGTGTGTGTGTGTGTGTGTGTGGCAGTGTGTGGCAGTGTGCGTCACGAGTATTATGAACGACATCTATGCATGTTGTGCGCGTATTGCATCATTCAGAAGACTTAGAAGATAATCAAATGTTGAAGGAGGCAACGGCGAAGAGCGAGGAGCGCGAGTGTGTGGCGTGATGAATACAAGCGGGAGCCGTGGTTTTAGAACCTCTCTGTGTCGGTTCAGGGATGCCCGGCACTCACTCACTCACTCACACACCATTTTGTAATGGATTCACCTCAGACGCTTCGTTCCGCGAGCCACATGTTCCTGGCTCGTACAGACATGCATGCACGGCCCTCAAGGTCCTCTTTGACCTTGCTGGCTGACCTTTACGTACTCTTTCACCCTCCGTCGCACATAGAGATGGTGTGTGAGTGTGAGTAAGGCGGAGTGTGAGTGCACAGGGTGGAGCGCGTGAGAGAGTGTTTGGCAGGGTGCGCGAGAGCTGGTAAATATGAAATATGGAATAAACGCCGTCACACGATATGACACAATTGCAGTCATACACATTTACACGTACATTCATATATGGTGACAAATGGAGCAAATACATTTGTGTGTGTGTGTGTGTGTGTGTGTGTGTGTGTGTGTGTGGTGACACAGGACATCATTCACAATAGGTCTCAAAGGATCCTAAAATAGGTTTTTTTATCACTTACTTGAACACGATGCAATTACTAAGCAGCATGTGTTACAGATTCATAAAGAGATTGACTGTCAATCCAAATTGAACCCATTTATTCCATCACTTATTGATGGTGTTCTTTAATGGAAATATACAGTTGAGGAATTAACAATTACTTTTTGGCTCCATCTCTAGTTTGTGTGTGTGTGTGTGTGTGTGTGTGTGTGTGTGTGTGTGTGTGCAGAATATTCGCTACAGTTTGTGTCTGCTTGGCCGCACCATAAGCCAGCTGACAAATCCTCCGATAAAGTGTACCTGGCCTCACGGATCGCCTATGAATTTGGAGGAATTACAGTGTCAGTGCTTGGAGCGAGAGAGCGAGAGTGAGAGCGAGAGCGAGAGCGAGAGCGAGAGCGAGAGCGAGAGCGAGAGCGAGAGAGAGAGCGAGAGCGAGAGAGAGAGCGAGAGCGAGAGAGAGAATACATAATCTGCATGATCTCTGCATGATTAATGTACACAATGTCACAGTGTGTGTGTGTGTGTGTGTGTGTGTGTGTGCAAACACACACAGCGCAGTAAATACACATTCACCTCCGACACCCAGTGCAAACACTAATATGTACATTGACGTATTAAACCTTGTCAACACTATGCACCCAGCCCTCTGTGACCTGCTAGGGCAGCTGAAATACGGCCTTATCAATTCATACATTCAAATCCAAACAGCCAGCAGCGCTGTGTTCAACCAGACAAGAACATATTACTTTCCCCAAGTGCAAGGTCATTGCTGAGGAATCGTGTTTGTTGCCGTTGATTCTGCTGTGTGCTTGTGAATGGGTTCCCTCCCTTCCATGGACTCAGCTCCATGGGAACCAGGACCGGAGTTCTCAGGGTCCTGGTCTACAAGCTGGGTAAAGAAGCTGGGGTATCTCTCCGCTTTGTGTCGGGTACAGGAAGACTGGAGCATGTGGGAATCGAGGAAAGCAAGATAATGTTCCCAAGCAAAGAACATCATCGTGTGTTTCTCTTTTAGAAAAACGAATTGTATCTTTTGTATCGTCTGCCAAGTGATCGACAAATGATGGTCTGTATATCAGTGCCGTAGAAGCAGACACACAATTCAAATCAAACAGATTCACGTGACTACCAGGATTCCTTGATTCTGCAATACTTGTATCGTCAGGTAGACTCAGAAATGTAATCTTAGCGGAAGCAAATTGAAAATGGTACACCAATTTATAAAACCACGGCGGACATACGAGGAAGGAGGAAGAAGGAGCTGTACGCATAGTACCTTTGTGTATTCATTTCTCTCATTGTTTTGCTTGTCGTGCGTTTGCATTCTCAATGCAAACGCACAAGAACTAACTTATTCAGAATGGAAAGCGAAGAACACAGCACGCAATTGGCGGCTGTGTTTGCAGTTGAATCTTTTGTTGTTCTGCGTATCACCAAATGTTGAATGTTCTGTTTGTATGTTATTTTTAAGCTTGCTTTATGTGCGCTTGCACATATTGTGTGTTTGCATGCATAAAGAAAGTGTGTGTGAGTGTAAAGTGCAGACATAGATTAGTATGTGTGTGTGTATGTGTGTGTAGACAGAGATAGTGTGTGTGTGTCCATAGGGGATGATTGGACTGCACTAAGCAGCCAGTGCTGCTGACCTTTTCTCCATGGCCATGATAGGAGAGGGCGTTAAAGCAGAGAAAGAAAATCACCAGCATTACTCATCACTGTGTGTGTGTGTGTGTGTATGTACGTGTGTATATGTGTGTGTGTATATATTTGTATGTATGTATGTGTATATATGTGTATGTATGTATGTATGTGTGTGTGTGTGTGTGTGTGTGTGTGTGTGTGTGTGTGTGTGTGTATGTGTGTGTGTGTGTGTGTTTGTGTGTGTGTGTGTGTGTGTGTGTGTGTGT